>CABEEJ010000617.1:90884-108848 GCA_901482245.1 Timema douglasi
CCCCCCCCCCCCTTTCTAATGTTAATTTTTTTTTTTCAAGAAATAGTGTAAATAAACTACCAAACATAAACTTGTTGAGACGAGAGATATTTTTAGCTGTGTTTTTTTTCCAGTGTATTTTCAAATTATTTTACTTATAATACATTTTATTTCAAGAGACATGATTATCTTTAAGGACACAAAAATAACATTATGATGAACAAGATTGTCCTAGAAAATGGGTTGAAAGTTATACTGCAATTACTTTAACATGCAAGAATTCCTGCAGTTGATTTTAAATGGCAACACCTTTCTACTTTGGGTGGCAAATTTGCGGTAGCACTTTTTTCCCCCCTACACTAGTACTAAAATACCAATACTTATGGTACCATGTGGGCAAAAGTGTAAGTCACATTGTATAATTAGCATACACCATCAGGGACTTTACCTAATAGAGTTAGAGGCGATCAAACTTGTGCACACCTAACTCTGAGAGAGATATTAATTAATAATAAACTCACTTCAAATCTGGATCAGGTGTATAGAAATTGATTTTTCCTAAATACTTTACTTTCGCTTCATATCCAAATGCAGGTACATTTTCTCTGAATTAAATCTTTATAATCCCTAACATATTGATATATTTAGTAACTATGCCACAAACGGGACTAAGATGCGATGCTAAAAAAAACCTTTGTTGAAAATCATGCTTCAATGTATCATCTGTATGTAGTAAATCTTTAGTTACTTTATACAAATCTACATATAAAACTGGTATAAAAATGTAAACAATAATTTAAAAAATCAACTAGCTTATCACATTACTTAAATGCACAACAGAGAAAAAGATATACCCGCGAAGTTTGACATAAATCAATCATCTAGCATCACACTCTATAACATACACAATAATATATATTCCGAAGAATTATCTTGTCCACTGTTATATCACAATAAGAGCCGGTCTTATGACTCCTGGATAAATATTAATCTGGCAGATATATATTTCTATCTGGACGATAAGTTAAAAGTGGGTCTTATGACTGCCAGATAGCATTCATCTACCAGATAAAATGAATTTATCCATCACATTTTTAGCAGTAGGTTTAAGTACCTGATAGCTTTTATCTGGAAGTTAAAATGGTTGTTGCCATAGTGACATGTTGTTTTTAATGAAGTTTCGCCAATCAGAATCGGATTTTAGGTTTGAATCTTGGTTCACGTGTTTAGTAGGCACAGGCCCGGGTTCTAACTATATAAAGTTAGAACATTTAATTCACACTTTTATACAAACTGACAAGCTATTTGTAAAGTTATATTCATGCAAGAACAAATTATCAAAATGTGAGTACAATAAATTAAATTTTGTAAATATTGTACCCAATTATTGACCACATTTTGGCAGACGCCGAAATTAGTACTTGCAAGACTTCTTAGCTTCTGCACCCATGTTATGCCATTTTTTTCCTCACACTCGTTTAGCTGTCATTATTTAACAAATGTTGAGCGTTGTCACCACTCGCTAGGTTGTAGCAGTAGCAGCAGGGTTTATACGCATGCGCGCACCAGTAAAAACAGTACCAACCTTGCGTGTTCTGAATAAAAATATATTTATCCTTTAGATAGCTATCCAGCAGATAAATTCAGTTCATAATATGCGTAAAATATTAAAGTGCCTGATAACCTATATCTGGTTGTTAACTTTAACCTCCTGATAGCAATATTTATCTAGTAGTCATAAGGCCGGCCCTAAGTATTGCACCAACACTAACTAGAAAAAAACACATTTTTCTAACAGCTATAAAATACAAAATTTGAGGTTTTTTATCTACCTCCAGATAAATTAAATATTCTTTTTTCAGAATATGCTACGAATACAACAAAAAGAATAAATGCAAAAAGGCTTGAATGCATAGCATACCAACAATATAATATTTAATAAAAGACAGTTAAGGCATTGTCCTCTAATATATATTCAATTAGGGGTTAATGTATAAAAAATAGTTTATGAAAATAGATCCAAATAATAAGGATGTGGGAAGCTTTAAACACTTGACTTTTATAAGCTTTACATCTCTTTAAAAATAAATTTTGGCTTTATTAGTTATAAAATAAAACTAATTTTAGTTTCTAAATTATCCATAAAGTGATTCTAGGTAAAAAGAAAGGCTTTAGGATATATATAGGAAAAAACACCTAAATTATTTTATGCTGACATATATGAATTTATCTGTATTTTTGTTATATAATATGTAATTTAATGACTAGATGGTGTTAAAATACTATCTAGTAGGCCTAGCTGTTTTAAAAATTATTATACGTTGAGACAAGTCACATTTTGAGAGATTTAAAATCTCTTCATAATATATTATTATTATTAGCACCGCGTCTTACTACCCGTTCGGGTTATACGCACTTACGCTAATGTGTAATGGTAGGGTGATTGTGAGATGAAATGAAGGACCTACAGTTTAACGTGGAATCCGAACCACGGTGGAGGCCTGGCATTCCTCACATTCACAAGATGTCTTGTCAGAGGTGAAGGAAGGGTTTGGTAATCAGATAAATCTTTGCCGGGACCGAGGATCGAACCCCGGCCGCCAGCGTATATGTTTGACACCTTACCCCTAGACCGCCAGGTCACCTACTTCATAATATAGTATAATCAAATTTTCTCCTTCTTTCAAAAGCGCAAAGACTATCGCGGGGTTTTAAAAGCAATGAATATTTGATTGACAATTTTGAAGCTTCGCACACCCTGACCATTTGTTTCCCTACATGAACTAACAATTACAATATTCAAATATCAGCTTTATTTTATATAATATATATTTCTTCAATTCCAAGACACACTTTTTCCCCTATTTAAATGTCTCTAAAAATGGGGTGTGCCATAGAATCGCAGTTCTTTTTCGACCAACATTCTTGATGGCACAGAAGAATGATTGATATTAAATCAGAAGGTCGTGAAGAATAACATACCTACTGATAAATAAGGTACTATTTTTGTTAGTAAATTGAATTCTTTAATAAAATATTCCTTAAATATAGGGTATTTTAGCATTTTCTTTTTCTTTTAATCAAAGATTAATTTCTGTTGATGTTACTGAAAAAATTAAGGCGTGTCTTACAAATCGATAGCGTCTTAAAAATCAAAGAAATACAGTATTTGTTTCAGAATTGTTATGAACCGAAAAAGTATTTTAACGTACACTGTCAATAAAGTTTAGGATAAAGTGGTTAAATTCAATTTTAAGCTGTAGCATTAAACAAAGTAAAACATCTCGGCAAAAAGTTGAATTCAACGAAGATTTAAAGAAGGATAAAAGTGCAAGGTCCACACAATAAACCAAAAATCGTTTCTTCAAAAGTTCACGATTAAAACTACAAACTAGAGTAATTTAGAGGCCATATTGGATCCTTATTCAGGAAACGAGAGCAGGATGAAGTGTTTTTTATTTTATTATTATTATTATTTAGCACCGCATCTTACTACCCGTTCGGGTTATACAATAAGTGTGTTTAAAATGTGAACTTGTAGACCTACACTTTCCTGTTAAATAATCTTAGCACTACGATATACACTGTCCCAATCAGTGAAGCATAGCTATGCTCACATTTAAGCTTAAAAAAGTCTTGTAATTTGTGTAATCTTGTGTTTGTGAACTTGTCTGCAGTGTCATTAATTCTTATTTCTGAAGTAGTTCAGCTTCTCTTTTATTGAATGAATAAAAAGTGTATTTTATGTTTACATATTTTCATTTTTATTAATTGAGCATTATTTGCATTTCACGAAAAGATCCAATTTAATTTTGTTTCGTGTAAGTATAATGCATTTGAAAATTCTACAATGAACTTTAAAAAAATGTTTTGCTATTAATGTTAATGTTCAAAATAAAAGAAACTTAAAAACCATGTCTTGTAATATTTTGGTGTCTGTAGTAATTACATTTTTTTAACTGAAACTTCAAGTTAGTTATGGACCTTTGTGTAAAAACTCGTGAGTAGATGCTTGAATCCTCATTTCCTCAAATCCTATGAATCCTGTTGTATTCGAGAGACGTGAGTCATAAAAATATAAAAAAAAGTATCTTGAATACATTACCTTATCTTAATATAATAATTTCAAGTAAAAGAAATTATATGTATGGAATAAAGCGCATTGAGAAAAAACTATTTTTAGTAAATAAACTGATAGAATAGTAGGAAAATAATAGAGCACAAATGTAAAACACTAACACATATTTACACACACGGCTATAACAACATTGAAATATTGAATATATATTTAGCACAGCATCTCACTACCTGTTCGGGTTATGCACTTAAGTACTAATTATACTTGTGGGTTATGAATTGGGAAGGTTTAGTATAGAGGAAGTGAACTCACATTTGCTTGAAGGGAGGGTGGAAAACCACCCACAGTTTACCTGAGCAAGATTCAAACCTTGATCTCCTCGTCCTCGGCAATATAAGAGACGAGTGTTACAATATAGTAATAAAGCGAATAAAACCTGTGTAAAGAATCCGTTGGATCAGTGATAGGATTTCTTAGCATGAGAGTGTATCATAGCCGCATTCTTTGAGTGTAGGTGATTGCAAAATCCTTAGTCGGCACATGTTTCGAAAAGTAGGACAAAACGTTTTATTAAATAGAGGTCAATAAGAAGGAGCTCTATCTTCTCTGGACAGTCGTGTGACGCGCTTTTTTTCGGATCATGGGTTCGTGGTTACAAGCGTCCATAACATAATACGTCGGGCTAGACACGTTTCTATGTTAGACTCAAGGGGTCGAGGGTCGGTGATGGGGCTTGCCTTTTATTTCCTTATAAGAGGACAAGACCGATGTCGAGGAATGACTACTTATATCGATTACGCGGCTAGGCCTGTATCTAGTTATGGGAAATGAACGGAGACAAAATCCAACTCAACAACGCGGATCCTTCATCTCTATTCTTTGAACCCTGTATTTTAGAACATCTCATGTAGCTTTTGTTGAATAAACGCCTCCTTTACAAGGTCTGCTAACGTCTTCGTCCTTTCACAAGCACCCCGTCACAAATCCTAGACATTTACATACGGGCGAACAGTCATCGGCAGTTACAGCAGTCTAGCTCAGCATAAAACTAGTGCGTTAGCTAACTACACCACCGAGACAGGTTTAAATATTGAAGTGTGTGTAAAAATATGTATTTTTACTTTTATTGTGCTCTATTATTTTCCTACTATTCTATCATTTTAATTTTTACAAAAAGCAATAGGAATTATAGAATTTATTTGGGATCTTAACAAAATCACAAAAAGAGACAAAATTGTATAAATATGATTGAAGAACCAAATCAAAAGTGTTCTATTTGTTGTTTATAATGTAACATACATGACAAACAAAATAGCATTTATCGGTGAGACCATGTTGAACAACTTTTTTTAAAATTCAATTTCAAATATTTTTACTTTAATTTTTTGTAATATCATAGTTAAGTGTAGTAAGGAGAGATTATATTACAGCTATAAACTTATGTTATATATGAAAATACCTTGATATTTTTGCAAAAAAACTTTACGTCAAAAAAATATTTTTACTTTAATTTTTTGTAATATCATAGTTAAGTGTAGTAAGGAGAGATTATATTACAGCTATAAACTTATGTTATATATGAAAATACCTTGATATTTTTGCAAAAAAACTTTACGTCAAAAAAATATTTTTACTTTAATTTTTTGTAATATCATAGTTAAGTGTAGTAAGGAGAGATTATATTACAGCTATAAACTTATGTTATATAAGAAAATACCTTGATATTTTTGCAAAAAAACTTTACGTCAAAAAATTGGATGATATTTAAGTTTAAATAAATTAGTGTATTTTAACAAATATTATATTTACTGTAGATAAATTAGTCAAAATGGATAAAAATTGATAATAAAACTAATAAGGTTTCAAGTCATTTCCAAATAATATTATTTTAACGTAAATTTCTTTCCTCATATTTGCAATTTTTACTTTAACTAAGGATGTTAATTTTTAAGGTTGTGATTGGATTTGAGATTTAAAAGAAAATTTAAGTTTCAGATTCGAGAAATAAAAACACATTTCAGTGTAAATATTTCCAAGTATCTGTCATATCTCAAAACATTATTAAAAACATGTTACACTAATAACAATCAATAATATTTTGTCCGGGTTCTCGGTGAGAGCTTATCAAGTCATCCAGCAATGAGTCCAGGTTGTCACTGTAGTAGTCAAGCCATCGGTTTCTCTCGGCTACTAAATTATTCAAATTGATATTACCCAAAATCAACAAAAATTCTTTAGCCGTTATAGATCTATGAGAAGGGTTTGGCGCCTGATTCGAAACACTCATACTCCGGTGATAAACTTTAGACAAAAGATTGATGTCAGAGTCAAAGACAATAGTTTCAATCACTCGAGCTGGTGAATTGCTGGTAGACGAATCGTCAACTTGCTCTAGGGAGTGTGGCGGTGTTTCGGACATATTATCTGGTGGTGACCCAATAGAAAATAAGTTTTCAGCGAATTCTTGGTTGAATAATGAAACTTGAGATTCTGATATTGACCTATTGAACGTTTTTTCTGACGGAGAGCAGATATCTTTGCAACCATTGGTGATTTTTAATTTTTTGTCAGGATTGACAGCAGCTGTGTTGGTTGGCGATACACCGTTTTTGTAAAGCAAGTCTAATAAAGACTGGGTGATGGCCACTGCTTTATGCACCACTTGGAGGTCACAATCGTAAATTCCACTTAACAGAGCCTGTAAAACAAAAACAAATTTCAAGATTTTTTTGAAAGAAAGCTCCAAATGGCTATGAATGTAGTTTATTTATTTGTTTGATAAATGTTCTTTTACAGTAAAAGATTGTTATATGTTAGATCAAGGTTTATTTTATACGAGTCAAACTCAAGTATCTACTCTTCGACTGAAGTGAAGCACTAATGAATAAGTAAATAATTATTTTTTAAATACCTTATTTGTCTATTATAAATATGTACAAAACACTTTTTAACATAAAACTAATATGGTTTAGCAAACCAAAAAATATATACCATAAATTGTAAAAGTGTTGTTTTGACAGAATTCCTGCTCAACCCTATTGTTTCCATTTAAACAAGTTATTTTAACATATTTTTTTTAATTTATTAAAAACAACAATTTTTTAAATAATTCTTTACTTAACTATTTATTTGTTTTCTCAACACATCATATTATTACTATGTTTATTCATCATCTTTATTACATCAGGAACCTCGAGGAGAAGGGCTGAATATGGAAAACATAGTTTTGTTGGGGAAAATGAAGTTTAAAGTTAGAGAATTTTATCAGGATAGTTTGGGCAAATATATAAATGAGCATTAAAAATCAACTAACTTGAGTACAAATTAATTCTTTTTCAATCAAATTTTTTTTTAAATACAAAATTTGACTGTAATTTCTCATTAGTATAAAAAAATTTCTTCTACACTACTGATTTAATTCAAATTTGTAAAAAATGTAAGTTACTGCCTATTTTTTTCTTAAATAATTACCCTATAATGTTCAATCTGAAAAATGCCCTTTGAAAATTTCTGTTTCGAGCCTTGGCTGATTTTTTAAAAATCAAACAATCTTATCAAAACGCATGAATGTAGTCTTCGAGTCTGCTTTAGAGTAAGTTGCCGATGTCATAAGATAAATCCTTGAGCTCTGTGACATTGCTCCTACCATCCTCTTTTATCGCTCTCTCCAAAACCGATTCTTAAGGCAATTAGACAACAGGAAGCAAGTCTTTTAGGTCACGGTTTGATTCTGTGAGTTTGAGAGGTCTGCGATTCTTTGGTGGAAGATCAACTGAGCTGAGGATGAAGAGATCTTCATTGTATCTCGTGCTCTTTCCTTTTTGTAGCTGGACTTTGACTGGAGCAAAATTGTCTTAAAAAAGGTGGCTTTCAAAATCTGTTTTGTATTTTGAAAATTCAAAGATTTTTCCCAACCTTGAAATTTGATCACACCAGCTGTCTTTTTGTTACCTAATTGAGACGTATATTAAATGGTGTCTACTCAACTTGTCCAATGAAAGTCCCGACTTTTTCCCTGATTTCCCCTGATCACTTCTCAAAATTACCTACTCAACAGTATGTCACACTTTCTACCCCAACCCCCCAACCTTTTTTCACTAATTTTTTTTAATGAATAATAAGTTTTGGTATTTAAATAAACATGTTTTTTAATTGTATTAACATATTCTACTAGGAATTATACAATTATAAAATATATTACACAGCTACAAAAAAAAAAAAGGCAGTTTGAATCATTTGTAATTTACTGATTATTATATTTCGTATTTTGATTAAAACAACATTTACCAGTATTTTTTTGTTGTAATTTACCAAATTCCCGACTTATTCCCATTTTTTCCCAGACCACTTCAAATTCCCAGCTAATTCCAGTTTTCCCTGATTTTCCCGGATGGTAGACACCCTGTATTAAGGTCTTTGATCATCTCCCATAATTGAATGACCTGACATAAAAAAAAAAAATCCTAATACTTTTTAACCAGCCTTTATGAATTATAAGAAATTGTCCTAAAACAAGATTCAAATGCTTATTATGACTAGAGCAATTGTCGCTAAAAATAATGACCAGTTTGATGGTTTGACCGACAACATTTTCAAGGTGGTGATTAATGAAGCTTGCTAATTCACAAGATTCATGTTCTAAGACCGTTTCACCCCCAAAATACATAGTGCACACTTCTGTTTTGACGTTGTGAACACCAAAATTAAATGTAGATATTTTTCTCTTGTATAATTGAACATTACAATATGGTTGAGGAGTTGGTAAAGCTTGTTTTAGCTCGACACCAATCACGGCAAGACTATCGTCTATCTATATTTCCTTCATATCTCTTCATCATAGTGTGGGCGGCTTGCTGTTTCTTCAGATGACGTTTCAGTTCTTGATTCAGTGGTACAAGTCTTGCTGAATCAGGACCAGTTTTCTTCAACTCGTTAATTTCCGTTTTCAGCTTTGAGCAAGTCTTGCAGTCATCCACTTAAGAGTCATTCTTTCTCTATACGCATGATAGGCACCTTTGATAGATGAACCTGGAGGCATATACTTTCTGGAGGGAGTTTTGTCCAGCTGTAGTGGCTGGAACTGTAGCAAGAGACTCACTGTGTTGCTTGACTAAGCTTTCCTCTCTTTAGTAAGCTTCTTTCCTGGGGATCTTTCCCCCCTACCGTAAGTTTCAACAGTCGCCGTTATACTGCGCTTCCCTAAAATCACAAGTACTATTTTTTCTGTGATACCACGGATGCTAGAAAATCTTTGATGACTGAGTTTCTTACTTGGCCTATTCACCACTGTTGTAACCGTATATTCATCTCAACCAAGAAGCTTTGAGAGATACGAGTTCAGTAAATTGTAATCACAAGTTCTTCAAAAACATTAAAGACAACATTTACAGGACTGTCCAATTTCCCGATCAGGTACTTCACTATTCATTTTTCTTGATTCGTAGGAGTTCTTTTTTTCCCCTTACTTTTGTTTATGATACAATTTTCAGTAATTCTTTGTTTATTTCTTGGTGTATTTTCTCCTTCAATTGTGTATTTTTCTTACCACACTTTCACAAAACTATTTAAAATCATGTTAAATAAAGAACGACCCAGTCACGGAAAAATACTGCAAATGAGTATGACAGGATAAAGAAGCTGCTGATACTGCACGTGTCACAGCTTGCAATTATGACTCACCGTGGAGGAGAAAGTGTGACCTAGGACTGATTAGCTGTCCCAGAGCAATAAACGTGACAAAGAAGGCTCCATATTCACACTTTCTCCTCTGGCAAGTCTTCCACTATAATAAGATTTTGTTGTTGTAATAGTATGTTTAAATGTGATTTCCACAATACCAAGGGTGAATATCAGTCTAAATGTTTCACCAGCCTATTCTCTGGTATTATAGATTAACTTTTTAAAAAAAAGGACAATTTTTCACAATTGCCCTTTTTTCCCTGAACTCTTGATATGTTGTATCGACTCCTTGTTGTGGCACAACTTTATTTATCAAACAACAAACTTATAAGCTATAGCTAACAAATTCTTTTCTAAATATACCAAGCCCATAAATCTGTCGAGCTTGAGCTCAAATGTATATTAAGAGCCTCAAAGTGCTTGCAAATCCGCAATCGAAGCCAATGCTGATAACAAGGCACAATTGAGACCAGGGAACATAACTCAATTTGGCCCACCACAGTGCCGAAATATATCTATATATATTTTTTTGTTCAATTATTTGGACTTTTTATTTGTGCTCATATGTGCCTGAAAATAACGTTTGTCCTGTAAAGAACTTTAGTGTAGCGGACCAGCTCAAGTTCAATTAAACCCTCACATATTGAGGAAAATCCTTTGTTTCTGTCAATATATTGTGGGATATGTGTATGTATATATTTCTATCTATATCTCCCGTTCATTCCTATAGACACTCTCTCTCTATTTTTTATAGGGGTATGCGAAGTCCACTTTTTTGGCTCAAAGCAAAGTCGAGTCAAATATGGGAAATATTCTCGAAGCCTTATTGAAGTTCGAATATTTTTCTATTTAATTTTGAGTAAAAATATTATGTTCACATTGAGTATATTTATCTAGCACCAAACTAAATATTACATTTATTGTTTCTTAACACTTATTTGTAGCTTATTGCCATCATATAAATATTATATTAACGTTACCTTTGTTTTAAAAAACACTTTTTTTTATGCATACAGCCCGAGCGGTTAAAAAATCATGCATTTTCTTTAATATCATTGGATTTGCCCTGCATGCTGTTTCACTAACCATACCTTTCACACACAAGATAGAATTAACCAAACATAAGAGTTAACGAACATTTAAGAACAAGAACGTTATAGAAAAATATGAGTTTGAGTTAATTCGGCAGGTGCGTTTATAGGTTTGAAAAGTCTAATGGTACAAAATTTTAGTTTTTCTCTTTAACAAATCAATAATTCTATAAATTCATTTAAATCTTGCCAAATTGATTAGTAAAAATAATAATATGACCTTAATGATAATCTCCCTTAAATTATTTCTTCATGTAATGTGTATAACATAATACATTTTTTGTAGATTTTATTTAATTTTATATTTAGTAAAATATCTAAGATTTTATCTAGATTAAATTTTTTTTTGTTTAAAAATACTCCCCCTTTGCATACATTAAAAGATTTTTTTTAGGGAATGTCATGTATCTCACACATGAGTTCAACTATCTCGCAAGTATTCCGCTAGCCTACGCATTAACAGGAATTTGAATTGAAAATACTGATTCATGTAAGAAACAACTGAATTGGCTGTGTGTGTGAATTTTAAAATTAAAATAATATATTTTCAATATTCAACAAATACTTTAAAAGTTTAATTAATTTACACTCTTGTGAGGAATAAATTCAGTTTCAGTTAGTACCAATCAATATTTGTGATCAAGGCAGTTAAAGGTTTAATGTTATTGCCGTCTTAAAATCAAAGTGTTAAGGAAATTTTCCCAGTTCCACGAAGAAAATAAAGCAAACACGTTCTAAAACTCAAAAGGATAAAAATATGTTTTATTTCTTGAGATTATTTCAGTTCAATTTTATTTGATTTAAAATATAAGTGTAATATATAATCTAATCAATATACTTTAAATAGCAGATGAATCTTCGAATAGCTGCTGAAGACCATGGGTTTAAATCGAATACAAAGTAAACCAAGATTCGCTTCGGTTTCGAATTTTTGGAAGCTTCACACACCCCTATTCTTTTAACAAGTCAAGGAATAATTAATTTTAAATTAGTACTAAGAGTGTGCAAGTATTTGAATTGTTTAGGATATTAGATCCCAGCCTATTCGGAATTTAATCATTAAAAAACTGTATTCATAACTTAATAAACCCTAAAATATATTTTATGTGACTAGAGTAAACAGCTTAGTACGCACCTGCAAGCAGCCCAATCGAGCCAACTCCTCGAGCGCCTTGTTAAGACGTAGCTTGATCACCTCTGAGGTAAGGGTGACAATCTTACGATTCTCCTTGGAAAATGTAACATTCGGAAACACCCCATCAATCATGCCCTGGTCGCTCATCTGCTGTTCGATCACCTTCTCCCAGAAACTGAGCACGTTCACCTTTACCTCCCAATATAAGTCGGAAGTGGCGGCAATTGTCATGGCCTGGTAAATTTCATCTTCCACTGGTTTCCTGCCAAGTATACATTCAACTATGATAGTTGGGGAAGGGTGCTTCACATCTTTGAATCCTAAAGTTGGATTTAAGGAGTTTAAAAAATGATTCACATACCTGATTCAAGCAAATGAAAAAATATGTTTTATTTAAATTTTGTATAAGAATTATTTGAGGTATTATGCAGATTATAGTTTCATAGCTTAGCACAATATAATAATAGTACAAACCAAGCTTCCTACAATATTTGTAAAAAAATATTCTACCTGATTTTTCCCTGACTATTTTCCCCAAATTCCCTGGCATACTTTTCATAAAATTTCCATTATAACTTTACAGTATTATACATGTGGAAATAGTAATTTGAGTACATTTATTTCGGCCTCCTCCACCCCTAAAGCCAACCTTGCCTCACCTCTCATGAAAGAATTAGAAAGCAGACATCTTGCCAATCAGTTCAGAGAAAATGATGGAAAAATAATATATATCTAACCCTATCAAAAAGTTGTAACAAACTTGATTCACTTTGGTATCATGTGCAGGAATACGTACTAAATAACAGGACATTAAGAACACACTAAAAAGTTTGATATCATTAGTTTTATTTTACCTAACCTGTACATATCCTGAACTGAATATCTCACAACAGGAGGAACTGTGTCTGCTTTCATATTATTCATGTCTCAAGTCAATTTTCCTTTATTAAAATTATCACAATAATCATACAATAAGAAACAATGTTGTATTTAATAAAGTGAAGCTTGTTTCTTCTTCAGTTCTTTCAACTCCCCTTATATTGCTTCTCGTTTCTCTTCAGTTGCTATAGTTAATTTTTTTCTTTATCCTTCTAAATCTTTAACTTGTGTATCTAATTTCCTATTTTCTGCCTTTTTCTTGTCTTCTTCACTTCTTTCCTGCTTATTCATCTCCAAGTGTTCACGATAGCGTTTCTGAGCGACTCTCACGTAATCCAACATCATTTTGCTAATGTGTATGTTTTTAATCCCTCCTGCTTCTTGTATTTCATCATGAATGTGACGCTGTGCAGTGACTGTCATGCATATTTTCAACCAGTAAAGATCTATCGACTGAAAAATCACCTTCAACAGTTGCATTCCCATGTGAAAATATAAGGCAAATCTTTATTACTTCCAAAAAATGTTTGTAGTTTGCATCGATTAGAAAGCTACCATAAATAATGTCAAGTCCTACTTCATCACTAAACTGATAACAAGGACAAAATATTTCTTGAAGCTGAGATTTTTTGAGGTAGCATTACTGTTTCTAACCTGTGGTCTGGGTCAGTTTTTTATTCAAGACATATATTTTCCACTACCGGCTCGCTAGGCTTGTCGTAGCCTCATATGCCTTATAATCTATCTTAAGACCAGGAAAAGCCAAATATCCAGTCACCAGCCATTAATTCATCACTGTGAAAGGATAAACCCACATTTTATCCACGATAAATTTTCGGCCATGCCAAGAATCAAGCCCGGAACCCTAAATTGAGAAGACAAACACGCTAATGACTGAGCTAAAGTGTTGGATCCATTTATTATTGGCTCCTACTATCTCTTTCTTGGCCTCTCATGCAATCTTAAAACGCTATTTTCTGCCTTTCCTTTTTTCTCCTTTATTCGATTCTTATCTGGGCTGTTAGTTGGATATTTGATAAGCATTAATATATTTACCATTTAAAAGCTTTAGCCTCCTTTTTTCTAATTTTAAACTTATTTTTAAAACATTATTTTGGATGTTATCTAATCTTCCAATATGTACCAAAAATTTTAGGGCTACAGAGTTGAAAAGAAATATGCCTTGGGGTATGCAAACCAAAAACGTTTAATACCTCTGTTCTAGAGAAACTAAAATAAATAAATAATGGGAATTGGATCAAAATTTAGAGAAAAAGGGAGAGGGTGGATATTACACCCATGCAGGAGAGTTAATCTCTAATACTTATCTTGCTTTCTACTATTTGGTTTCAGGCTTCATAGATAAACAAGGATTTGACTTCAGAAAAATTCAATCTGACCCTTCTTTAAACTAATTATTTACTAAAACTCAAGTGTATTAATTTACTCGAATAAGTATGCTTACATAAATTTCTGATGCACAAAGATCTCTTTGATTAATTCTGCTGCCTCCCTACGAACAATTCCTTCACTTTCATTTCTTAAAATGGTTATCATCAAGTTCTGCAACAATTCAAACAGTTTTCTTAAAATAAACATTGAAAGTAGGATAGAAGGACAAGGCCTAACCACTTACCATAAAATTGTAGGCCTTAAAGTTCACAATAATAACACAACAAAACACATAATTATGTAATTTTTGGGGTACATCGGTCCCCTTCTTCAGCAGAAGTGTTAAACGTGATCTTAATAAAAAAAATATCACACATTTGTAGCCGACGATTTCCGCACATTCATCATAAACTTTGCCTTAAAAATATGAGTGAAAAATGACCATGGGCACGAGACGAATCCTGGATAGCTCAGTGGTCCAAAGGTCCCAGGATCGATTTCCGTGTCCAGGTGTCATTTTTCAATTTTCAGAATATATCTAGATGGAGTATTCCTCACTAAAAAGCATAAATAATAGCTTTGGCTATAGATTTATTAATATGTTAGGGATTAGAAAAGTGGACTTGAGAGGAAATGTAACCACATTTTCATGGAGGGAGAGTGGTAAACCATTTAGGAAAAACCACCCTCACCCAACCGGGATCAAACCCCAATCTCCCCGTCCACGGCAGTCTAATCTATTGCAAGAATAGTGCCTTAGATGATGCGGCCACAGAAGCGGGTTAAGTAATTATTCAACCCAAGCTCGATTCAGTTCGATACTCGGGAGCTTAATGAAAAGCTCGCTCAAGATCGACTTGAATCAAGAAACTTTAATTTTCAAACCCTTACTGCTAATTAAAACCATTATTTTAAGTTTTGTGAACTGTGTTTTTACTTTCATTGTAAAAGCCATATTAGGTTTGTTTCTTTTTATGTGTTTATAAATCTTTCCTCTACAGTCTTCCAACATAACAAAATATGCCTCAAAAAGTGAAAAGTGGTTATTCCGAAAGATAATAGAACTTAAGTCATACTATAACTATAGCTGGGTCATATCCAATATTTAAAAAATCTTAATATTCATTTTACCTGTGGATCACAAATCTTGGAAAAATTATTAACATAAAAGAAAATGGTAAACTAACATATTAGAAAATACAAATAGTTACTACACGTTAGCATGTGTTGCTAAAATACATTCATTACAACATTCAGTCAAGTGTTAAATTAATGGTCTGGGGCATGGTTGTTAAGTTTTTCCTATAACTATGTCGAGGTTGAACCACCAATAGGCAGTATTAGAGCTCTAAAACAAATTACTGTATAATTCTAAATTTTGAAAGACTTTATTTTAGATTTTCAAAGATGTTAAGGATCCCATCTCTAATGTTAACAAATTACACTATGACCCATGAAATAGTATGTGAAGGGTATATATTATTATACAAATCTTAAGACACAAGTTAGACTAACAGAATTTAGGATGCACTATTATTATTTGCGACAACACCAGTATAGAAATACTTACGGGCAGGTTCTTGGAGCAAAGACAATCTGTCCAGTAGCGGCTGACCATCACCATGGCAGCGAGGCACTTGAGCGCTGACACTCGCACATAACTCTCGCTGTCGTCCAGCACCAAACTTAGCGCCAAAGAGCACAACTCGTTCTCCAATACATGCTCTTGGAATGCTGTAAATTCTACAGCAGAAACACTCACCATTTTTATTTGTGGTGAACTAGGGGCTGTCCACAACTTAAGCTAACCAATTTAAAAACAATATAAAATAGTGTTGTGCATTAGTAAAGGGTAGGATATTTGGTTAAACCTTTATAGAACTAAAAATTAAACTCTAATTTTAATTTCTAATCACCATTTTTCCCTACAAAACTACAAATAACTTTACAAACGTTACCAATATTTTGTTCTTGTATATATGTGTGTTTGTTTCTTCTTCTAAAAAAGAAATATTTCCAAAAAATTCAAAATTATGTGAACTATATTATAAACACATACTATAATTTTACAGGATGTAACTTTACAAACTTTTACCTTTGACATTAAAATTACTATCAAATTATATTTAAAGGGATGATAAAACTTTAAGACATCAAACAAGGTGATAAAAGTGACTTGAATGAGCAAAATACTGACTAATATAATAATTGACTAAAATACAAAATATTAAGAACTTTTTATGATTAATGTCCTCAACCATGAATGACCGACTAAGATCAAACTAAGGTTATTTAATGTGATTAGAATTATTCTTAATACCTATGAATTGAAAGAAAATTTCAAACTTTAGTCAATAAAAACAACCTAGCTTTGATCTTGGATGAGGTATGGCCAAATTAGTCTAATTACAATGTTACAAGTATATTTAACACTTAGTAAATATAATATATAAAATTAGTCAACATGTTAATACATATACCCACAAATCCAAAAGATACAAGAAATAATTAGGTTCAGGAACTATAATTTTGTTCTTTTGCTGAAAAATTAAGCGATCAAGGTTGATTTACTCTTGTATTTGGACCTTTGGATTAAATCTTCTTTTTTCTTTTTTTCTTTTCTTAATGTTTAAACACCTTCTAACATAACCTATGCTAGTTTCACTTTTTCCAAACTTCTGTGCTGAAGAGCTTTTTTAACCTTTAATTTGCTTCAGAGAAGAGTTTATCAGCTGCCTTGTGTTTGCTTTCATTTTAGTAATTTCTCTTCTCAATCCTGAATAATTTTGCTTTCTTTGATCTGTTTTGTTTGGATTTTTTCTTCTGCAGCTTTGTTTTTCTTCTCTTCAGAGTTTTTACACATTTCTTCATTTTTACACCTCTTTTCTTTTTCAAGGTAGCTGTTATAGTGTTTATATGCATCTTGCGCTAAGCTCAACATATCGCTTGTGATCGGCACACACGCAGGTTTTTTGTCGTCGTAAAGTTTTAGGCATCTTTGACTGTCAAAATTGCATTAAGAGTCCTTTCACACATCGAGGTTTTGTAATCTGTTAGAATTCTATCAGAACTAGAAAACCTTCTTTCGATGTCTGCGTTTCCGTGGGAAAGGGCGAGACACGCTTTTACTAGTTTCATCATTAGAGAATACTTTATGTTTCCAGATGTTTTACACAAGTCAAACAATTGTCTCCAGGAAAAAACCAATAGGTCCTATCTTGTTTTCCGTAGTATCGCTCTCTAACTGAAGTAGTTTCCACTCATCGAGTAGTTCATCTTCACAGATGTTTATTGGAAGAGCTCTAGCAATGGTCACAATGTCATAGCAGCTTTTACCAGATGTTCTTTTCTCTCGTTGAAAACATCGAAAGTGTTTTAGAAAGTGAGAAAAGGAAAAAAGAGCTTTCATCAAGATATGTTTACCTGCTGAAATGTAGTGCTTCTGAACTTGTTTCAAAAAATAAAGTTTGTCCTTCTCAGTTGCATTCCGTAATGCCTGCATAACGCCATCACCACAAATATGCCCAATAATATTAATAATTTTATTTGCACTCACTTTAATCTTAGTATAGCAGTCTTTACATAATAAACCATGGCAGAAAAAACAAAGTTTTATATAGAAACCCAAATAAAAAAAACACATTACAGACAGTAACAACTTTTCTAAGATAAATATCTCTCTTATTAAAAAAGTGAGAAAAGTGACTTTTCTGAAAAAAAAAAAAAAAAAA
>CABEEJ010000617.1:108856-122909 GCA_901482245.1 Timema douglasi
AAAAAAAGTGAGAAAAGTGACTTGTTATCAGCCCTGCATTTAAGATTAATTGCGGCATTTGTGACTTTAGAATACACACGCAAAATAAAATGCAGTCAAACATTTTCATGTAATTGACTACTCGGGTTTTTAAATATGAATTATGATCAATTTTAATTATATATTTATGCATTAATAATATCAACATTCCAAAATCAAATAAAGAAAGTCCCTTCAGCACAGTACATTTATTTCCTCCAACCAAAGACCACTGTTAAAAATATGGGTTTGATCTGGCTACTATAATGGCCATGTTGGTGTACAAAGTTTGGCAATAATTTTCTCTATTTATTACTAAAATTTATTAATGATTTATAATTATTTTTTAACCATAGAAATATCTCATTTACTGACCTTTCCCACCAAAATGTAGCTTTTTATTTAACAAGGTCTTATCATTTTATTTGTATTAAATCATTCTCTATAGTAATATACTGTATTTACTCACATATATATCACAATTATTTTACAAAAATTTGTGACAAAAAATTTGGGCGTATGATGTGAGGACTTACGAGGGCTAGTATAGCACAGACACATCAAGTTACACTGTGGATGTTTATTGACAAATAACACACTGTAAGACACTGTGTTACTTTATTATGTACAAATACAGTTTTGCAATGCAATGCAATGTAATCCAATAGGATAATCTTCATGGCAGATAAACTGAGAAATATGCCAGGTAGCACCAGGCCACTTCTGCCTTGTTTGGTTGTGTTTGGTAAACCATAAAGATACATGAATGTATATAATATTTGGAAGAAGGTATAGGATAGGTTGCTAGAAACATATAAAATAAATTAACAAAATAAGGCTTTTACAATGAAAAGAACACAGTTTACACTTTACATTGCTGCCATTTGACAAAGAGGTAATACCTCTTTAAGAAAATCGCTAATTAACACCAAACCCCTTGACATACATGCACTCGGCAAGACTGTAAATGTATTTATTTCAACGTTAGACATTCATGCAAGATATTTGCAGGATATCTTTATCTTAACTTCACAATAAAAAATATAAGATTGCGAGATATATGCGAGCAAATACGGTTTAACTGCATGAGAAAAAATAATGATTAAGTGATCTAAGTAGAGAGAGTAAAAGAATAAATGAGGCGAGAAGTTAAATTGTACTTGGTCGAACAGTAGTAAAGTGGGCATGTCATGCTACTCACTGACATAGGAGATTGTCGCGATGGTATGCAGTAGTTCCAAAGCGCTGTCTCGGACCTCCCAGCTGACATCATGCATACGTTTGTGAATGAGGGGCCCCAGTTGGTTAATACTGGACCCCCCCATTGTATTGACCAGCAGGGCCAAGTTAGGGGGCATGTAGCTCTGAATCGTCCTCTGCATTAGTTTCAACGTTTTCACCGCCAACTAGTATTCCAGGAAACAAGTGTTTAGGGATAATTGATTTATCAAGCTATTAAAATGTGGGGCCTATCAGTGTCTATTTCCAGACGTACTCCTACCTCACATGCTCCGGTACATCATAGTAAATAAAACCAGGAGTCAAACCAAAGACTCTGGACGCTGTTTGAAGCATAGCGATCCAAAAATTAACTACCTCAATGGATGGCAAAATCCTTACTATGAGTAGGGGAGGGCCCACATTGGTGATTAAAATGCTCAAGGCCTCACTGTCTCAATAGATTGGACTGCCAGTTATGGGGAGAATGGGATTAAAATCCCAGACGAGTATAATCAGGTTGCTTTTCGCCGCTCTCCCTCTGTGCAAAAGCAATAACATTTCCTTTAAACTCACCCCTATCCCATTAGTGTACATATGCAGGGAGCCTAAATAAATAGTAAGATGTGGTGCACAAAAACTATGACTGGTCCTTATAATTCTTTAAAATATTGACAATTTTTAGAAACGAAAAAACTTCAAATTTGAGATTAATTTTTTCTTTTAAATTTTAAAACTGATGTACTTTTTTTTTTTTTTATCAAATGATAAATGGATTTTTTTTAAACCTTGATTCTCCAATATTCTAAGAAATTCTAGGGTTCAAAGAATGATCCTTTGTTATTTCATAAAAAATGTTCTAGTTGTTATATTTATGTAAATATAAGACCAGGAGAAAAAGTTGGTAGCGATTTACTCACCTTCGCTGAGAGGCAGGGGTTGTTGAGCAGCTGCTCTGTGAAATTGAACAAGCAAATGCTCTCGACACTGTCTCGCCAGGTGATTTGGAACTGCTCGATAAGGGTGGTAAGCCCATCTAAGAGAGCTGACAGAAGTTCTGGGTACTGAAGAACACACTCGTTCTTAATAACGGGGACGTTGGGCCATCCTGTAATGAAGTCCTTCAAACTGTATGTGAATGCTTGGAATACTATCACACCTCGATCCTAAAAAAAAAATTAAATTTAAACTTAAAATGCAGGTGTTGTGACAGGTGTGCATCAACAAATTTAAATATTTTTTTATTTAGCACTGCGTCTTACTACCCGTTCGGGTTATACACTTTAAGTACTAATTACTCTAATGTATTAGGAATTGGGAAGGTTGAATCAGAGGAAGTGAACCCGCATTTTCGTGGAGGGAGAGTGGAAAACCATTTAGGAAAAACCACCCCCAGTTTATCCAACCGAGATTCGAACCTGGATCTCCCCGTCCTCAGCAGTAGAGCTCAACACGACAAGCGCGTTAGCCAACTACGCCACAGAGGCGGGTTTTAAATATTAGTTGATATATTTTTAATAACATTCTAGTAGTTTATTATGTTGAATGTTTTTTCTATCATGCCTTACTACTTGACCGGGCTAATAACATCTAAGCACACTAATGAGGCAGGGACAAAAAAAAGGTAGAATATCAAATAAATGTGCCTGTAATTACGCGGAGGGAGAGTGGAAAAACCATTTAGAAAAAATATAACCTTTGATACATACAACAGAAATTCGAACCTTGAACCCCTGTCACTGGCAAACCGGATTAAATAAAGTTGACAACTTAGCCCACATGCCCACTTTATATAATTTATCAACTTTGAGTGCTAGCAGTTATCAACTTAAACTTTATAATCTAAACATACAAATATGTAATAAAAGTAAATTTAAAGCAAGAGGATGGAAAAAAAACTAACAACCCCCTTTGTGCACTAGAGACTAGTGACTAGAAGGTGAAACCTGTCCGAACAGACCACACATATGATGCGCGCTCTGTAGCTAGCAATGTTGTTATTTTTTTGCCACATTTTACTACCAGTTCGAATTATACACATATGTACTGATTACGCTAATTTGTCAGAAATAAAGTTAGGTTGAATTTGGAGAAAGTGTGCCCATATTTGAGTTGAGGGAGAGTGAAAATTAATTTAGTAAAAACCAACCTCAGTACACCCGACCATGATTCAAACCCCAATCTCGCCGTCATCAGCAGTCCAGTCTATTGTGAGAGGGAGCCACCTTGGTGGCGTAGTTAACTAAAGTGCTAGTTTCATGTTGACCTATAATACAGAGGACGGGGAGATCGAGGTTCAAATCTTGATCGGGTGAACTGGGGGTGGTTTTCCCCCTAAATGGTTTTACTCTCTCCCTCCATGCAAATGGGGGTTCACTTCCTCTAAATCCAACCTTCCTGATTCCTAACCCATTAGTGTAATTAGTACTTAAGTGTATACCCCAAATGGATAGTAAGATGTGGTGCTAAATAATATTGTGAGTGTGACACCAGAGGTCGACAATGCTTGTGATACAGCGTACAAAAAATATTGAGCAAAAAATTTCAACTTAATATCTCCCATAATGTAATTATTTATTAGACTATTTTTATAAACCCAAATGTTTGTTTGCTTAATATTTTACAGACCAAATCTGGCCCGCGAGTCGTAGGTTGCCAGCCGCTGCCTTAAACCTTGAGTCCACTGAAGCAGGTGCTAGTAATGTATGAAGTATACGCCCCACGATTTGCTATTATGTATGGTTTATGTGACTATTGCCCGGTGACTTTAATATATTATTGAAAGATTGACTAACTATTGCGATGTTAATGACACCAAGCTCTTCTGAGACTTAGATTCTACAGATATTCTAATATAATTTTGTTTCAATAAAACATTTTTATTTTATTTTAAGTTTATTTATTACATCTAGCGCCGCAACTATTTAATTATTCTTTAAATACATATTTAGTGCGATTTATATCAGAATTATGTTATTAAACTTGGATTCTCATCGAAGAACGTGCACAAGAGATTAAGTTTCAGCCAAGAGCGACCGATGATCATGTAATGACTCTGCTCTGGGCACCTCTCATTTATTTGAAAAGTCATGGATGAAGTATTTTTTTCTTTAAAGAACTGTATGTAAGTTTTCCTTTTAATACTTCATCCATGGATGACCTGGCAAAATTGAACGATTTAATTTCAGTACAAGATTCTAAGTTCAAATTATATCTTTATTATTATTTATTTTACTATGTTTTAAGCCCATAAGGCATTTTCAGAAGGAAATTCAAATATAATACATATTAGAACCTGTCTTTGTTTAAAAGTTTCTTCCAATCCATTTAAAAGTGTGGTGATGAGTTGGCCACCTTTTAGTTCAAACAGTATTAGGACAACCAATAAGAAGCTAGTCCTCACAACATCAGACTGCCAAGAGCTCTCTTATTGGTTGGTTTCAACACTAAAGACAAGGGGTCCAAGAAGCAAGGGGTAGTTCAGATATAAGGGGCTAGAGCAGTTTCTGCGTGGCTCTGGCTCTTTGCGTCGGTTGGTTATACAAGTAAGATCAGTGTCCAGTGCAATGTAAAATTTTAAATTTTAAATGTGCGGTTTCAACTCAATAAATAGTACACTCGAGCCATTCTATGTCAAGTGATTCATTGAAATAATTGTCACATTTTAGATTTTGATAAAATTTGACATGATTGTTTTTTCTACAAAGATAGTTAAAAATACAAAATGTCATAATTTTCTCTTTTTTAGTTTTTGAGTTATAAATTGTGCTCCTTTTTTGAAATTTTGAAAATTTTTAGCTCAAAAACTAAATAAAAAAGAATTATGAAATTTTAGATTTTTAAATGTCTTTGTAGGAATATTAATCGTGCCAAATGTTACTAAAATCTAAGAGGGTAAGTTTAAAAAGTGGATAAAATTTGGAGCACTAAACATGGAATGGCCCACTCATGTTGAACTCATGTGAACATATTATGTCCAAATACATTAAATAAGGTTTTTGAGCTTGGTTACAAACTTTTAAATTTTATTTAACATTAACAGATATATTTAATTCAAATTTTTGGATGATTATAATTTTTTCCTTGTCCCTTCAAGTTCGAATTATCCAGGTTTCACTGTATACCATAATCATAACTATCACCTGGCCATGTGCTAACTGCGCAGTACAATAATCAGTAATCAGCATCCCAAGATAGACAAATAGGGCATGTTAGGCTAAATGCCATAATCGTCCTTTGTATCAGCACTTCCTGTCTGAACAAAGAAGGATGCATCATAACGGAAAGTGTCCAAAAGTTGACAACATCAAAAGTTAGTACCAATGAAATAAACACTGTGCTTGTGTGGTACGTGGTTACCAAATATTATTATTAGAGCCGCGTCTTACAACCAGTTCGGGCTGTACACAGTTACCAAATAAAATTATATAAAATTAACCAAAAATAAACATAAATATTTAAATTTGGCAAAAAATATGAAATATAAAAATGAGAATCACTACAAATAAGATAATATAACCAACTTCACCTACCCTAGAAAGATAATCTTTTATCTGCATGATGCTTATGACAGCCTGAAGAGAGTTCTGTCCATGGGAGCCCTTGTCCACCAAAAAATCTCTAAATGAGTACATAATACGAAGGGTCTCTTCACAGGTAATATTATGAATCTTTTCACAATACGCATCTACACAGAAGTTGTCATCGGAAGCTTTGGTGGTTACTAAACAAGCCAGGACGGGCATAACCTGAAACAAAGTTAAGTTTTAAGTCAGAATGTGCACTATTTTGTGGTTATTAAATGTTTTCCTTTAAAAGAAAGGCTTACTACAGCACACAACATCTAAACCAGCCAATATAGAAATAATAAACTTACAAACTAAATCTTATTATTTTGGGCCCCAAATAGGATCAATCCAGCGTATCTTAGACCTGTTGTTAACCTCATCTAGTCAGACATACGGCCAGGTAAGTTTTTTTTAAATATGAAAGTGATGTGGGTTAATTATGAGTGATTTATTCTTTAACAATAACAACAAAACAGATACTAAACAGAACAAATTCATTTTAGCAATGATTAATTTTGAGGTTTTTTTTAGCACTGCGTCTTACTACCCATTTGGGTTACACACTAATGTGCTAATTATCCTAATGGTTTTAAGAATGAGTTATATTTATAGGAAATGTACCCACATTTGCACAGAGGGAGAGTGGGAAACCAGTACACCTGGCCAATTAATCTAACCTTGATCTCCCAGTCATCGGCAGTCTAGTCTACTGTGAGAGTAGTGTCTTAGACCAGCCGTTCACAACCTTTTGCACTGGCATATCTTTTGGTTGCTCATTTCCATAAATTGTGCCCTTTATATTAGCAAAATGTTTAGTAGTTGTTGTTTTGGTTTTATTTGTTGCAAATGGAAATAAATGGGCTAGTAATGGGATTAAAAAAACATTGTTATAATAAGGTGAATAAACAGGTCATGTATATAAAATTACATTCAATTAATTAATTGATTATTTTCTGTTTATAATTTATTAAAAAAAAATAGCAAAGTTGATTTTTAGTCAATCAAGATAGTATTTTCTCTAATAAATATTTTTTTCGCTATAAATTTAAAGTTTAAAAAATAATCAAGTGTCTTATTTCTACATAATGGGGTGTAATGTTATTATTATTATTATTATTATTATTATTATTATTATTAGCACCGCGTCTTACTACCCGTTCGGGTTATACGCACTTACGCTAATGTGTAACGGTAGGGTGATTGTGAGATGAAATGGAGGACCTACAGTTTAACGTGGAATCCGAACCACAGTGGAGGCCTGGCATTCCTCACATGGGTGTAATGTTGTTTGCAGTCATTAACTTCCTCAAGCCCCAGGCGTATCCAGAGTTTGCTAAGTGAACAACATATTATATGGCTTAATGCATACCAGAGTCAAATTTCCCCGAGTTCAAATAAGCCCCTGTTGAGATCTCTTATTGGGAACTTATCCGGGTAAACTAGCCTGAAATTCTAAATAATTACATAAAATATAACGAGAAAAATGATAACCCTTCTTTCTTTAAATGAGTTGTTAATTTTAACTTTGCCTTTTTATTCGTTAACGCATTTTACATTTGAATATGTACTAATTTTAAACTCTCTTTATAAGATAATTTAGTGTAAGCAAGTGTAGTATAAGGTGTACTTAGTAGCAGCTTGTTTGTTGTAAAATCAAACCAGACCATAAAGCCTCCCAGTGTGGGGGATCACAACGCAATGAACCAATTTCAAAGCACATTAGATTATCATGATTGGTATGCAATGATAAACATTTTACACTTACCATAAGAAATGTTTGTTACCTAGTCAATAACTAGAAAAACCTGTTGACTAGCAAATTTGTGGGCCTATTAATTATTTGAGCTTTGGTCATGACAGGTTTTAATCATGGTAGTAGGTTTTGGCTTTTATAACCATGATATAAACAACACCAAGAAGATATTTTTTTTAGCACTGTCTTACTATTCATTTGAGTTACACACCTATTTAACCCTTTGAAGCATAGTGGTTTCACTTGGTAAGCACCTTTTATTTAATTATTTGAGACACATTTAACTGTTGGCAGCACTTATGAATCATCTATCTGAATTTATTTGCTAGTTTTATTCTTGTAAAAATTTATTATTAGTAATTTTTGTTGGTATTCATGCCTCCAATATAGTATGTATTTTGTTTTTGTTATTGAAGTGACACGTTTATTCTAATTGGTTTTGTTATATTTTTCAAGGAATAAATATATAACTATGTAAGTATTCAAATCATTATTTAATACTATTGTTTTTTGCTTTATAATTATTTACATTCATAATTAAATTTATCTAAATATATTAATTTTAATAACCTAATTACTAGGTGGTTTTAAATTGCTACCACTGTGCAAGTAAGGTCATGTGTATATTTTTACTCATTTCAGTGTCGTCATGTCTATAAATAAAAGAAAATTATTGCTAAACGTATCACTCAAAGAGGAAGATGTTGAACGTTTGCTAATAGAAGTGCCTAGTGATACTGACTCTATTGATGGACAGTGTGATTCTGATGGAGAATGTGATTCGGATTTAGAAGATTGCTTACAGGAAAGTGAGGACAGATCAATTGTTTTTATACAGGAAGATAACGGTTTCAATAATAACAATAATGTCCTAAATTATTCTGATATAAATCAGGAAGATTGTAATACAGATGATGATGATGATGATGAACCCCTTAGTGAGCGATTTAAAAAATTAGATGGTGTGTGGGAAAACAAAATAAGGCGGTGGAACATTCAAAATTTTACAAATGACTTTGGCCCTAATGTACCAACAAGTACAGAATCTCCTGTCNGTGTCTTAGACCAGCCGTTCACAACCTTTTGCACTGGCATATCTTTTGGTTGCTCATTTCCATAAATTGTGCCCTTTATATTAGCAAAATGTTTAGTAGTTGTTGTTTTGGTTTTATTTGTTGCAAATGGAAATAAATGGGCTAGTAATGGGATTAAAAAAACATTGTTATAATAAGGTGAATAAACAGGTCATGTATATAAAATTACATTCAATTAATTAATTGATTATTTTCTGTTTATAATTTATTAAAAAAAAATAGCAAAGTTGATTTTTAGTCAATCAAGATAGTATTTTCTCTAATAAATATTTTTTTCGCTATAAATTTAAAGTTTAAAAAATAATCAAGTGTCTTATTTCTACATAATGGGGTGTAATGTTATTATTATTATTATTATTATTATTATTATTATTATTAGCACCGCGTCTTACTACCCGTTCGGGTTATACGCACTTACGCTAATGTGTAACGGTAGGGTGATTGTGAGATGAAATGGAGGACCTACAGTTTAACGTGGAATCCGAACCACAGTGGAGGCCTGGCATTCCTCACATGGGTGTAATGTTGTTTGCAGTCATTAACTTCCTCAAGCCCCAGGCGTATCCAGAGTTTGCTAAGTGAACAACATATTATATGGCTTAATGCATACCAGAGTCAAATTTCCCCGAGTTCAAATAAGCCCCTGTTGAGATCTCTTATTGGGAACTTATCCGGGTAAACTAGCCTGAAATTCTAAATAATTACATAAAATATAACGAGAAAAATGATAACCCTTCTTTCTTTAAATGAGTTGTTAATTTTAACTTTGCCTTTTTATTCGTTAACGCATTTTACATTTGAATATGTACTAATTTTAAACTCTCTTTATAAGATAATTTAGTGTAAGCAAGTGTAGTATAAGGTGTACTTAGTAGCAGCTTGTTTGTTGTAAAATCAAACCAGACCATAAAGCCTCCCAGTGTGGGGGATCACAACGCAATGAACCAATTTCAAAGCACATTAGATTATCATGATTGGTATGCAATGATAAACATTTTACACTTACCATAAGAAATGTTTGTTACCTAGTCAATAACTAGAAAAACCTGTTGACTAGCAAATTTGTGGGCCTATTAATTATTTGAGCTTTGGTCATGACAGGTTTTAATCATGGTAGTAGGTTTTGGCTTTTATAACCATGATATAAACAACACCAAGAAGATATTTTTTTTAGCACTGTCTTACTATTCATTTGAGTTACACACCTATTTAACCCTTTGAAGCATAGTGGTTTCACTTGGTAAGCACCTTTTATTTAATTATTTGAGACACATTTAACTGTTGGCAGCACTTATGAATCATCTATCTGAATTTATTTGCTAGTTTTATTCTTGTAAAAATTTATTATTAGTAATTTTTGTTGGTATTCATGCCTCCAATATAGTATGTATTTTGTTTTTGTTATTGAAGTGACACGTTTATTCTAATTGGTTTTGTTATATTTTTCAAGGAATAAATATATAACTATGTAAGTATTCAAATCATTATTTAATACTATTGTTTTTTGCTTTATAATTATTTACATTCATAATTAAATTTATCTAAATATATTAATTTTAATAACCTAATTACTAGGTGGTTTTAAATTGCTACCACTGTGCAAGTAAGGTCATGTGTATATTTTTACTCATTTCAGTGTCGTCATGTCTATAAATAAAAGAAAATTATTGCTAAACGTATCACTCAAAGAGGAAGATGTTGAACGTTTGCTAATAGAAGTGCCTAGTGATACTGACTCTATTGATGGACAGTGTGATTCTGATGGAGAATGTGATTCGGATTTAGAAGATTGCTTACAGGAAAGTGAGGACAGATCAATTGTTTTTATACAGGAAGATAACGGTTTCAATAATAACAATAATGTCCTAAATTATTCTGATATAAATCAGGAAGATTGTAATACAGATGATGATGATGATGATGAACCCCTTAGTGAGCGATTTAAAAAATTAGATGGTGTGTGGGAAAACANCTCAGTACATTCTACCGGGATTGAACACTGATTTCCCCGTCTTCGGGAGTGTAGTCTATTGCGAGAGTAGCGCCTTAGACCATGCAGCCCCTGAAGTGAGTAAGAAGAAGAGAAATTAAATTCTTACATGCATACAGTTGATCTGGTCCTCAAAATCAAACAATTTAGAGTTACTCTTCAGAATCGTTGAACTGCCCTCAAACTTGGATCCGCAAATGTCAAACTTGTGAAGATATGTTTGGCATTGAGAGCACACATTCAGGATATTCGCTAAACTTTTTTTGGCCACCAGGTGTGACAAAATGTCAAATATCTTAGTCTTGAAACTTTTGTTCGCCGCGTTTGTCAATACATCACATTCTTTACCGAGCGACACAAAATAAATGAGGACCAAGATTCTCGAGATTCTTCCGTTACACTCCTCATCATCGGTAGACTCTAGAAGCTGCCACATAATTGTCTCGAGATCGTATTTCTCCAGCATTTGCGATATCATGGTGCACGTTCCAGACAGAGACGCTTCAAAAATACTACAAGAAAGTGTCAGTGACGCGATGACAAAATTCTTGTCGTCTTCACCTAAATCGATCGGTCCAGGGATACAAACGGGTGGTATCACCTGAAACGTGTTAACTAAAGGACCAAATATATGGCTCAGAATCTTCTCACAAGCTCCCCAGTCTTCATCAGCTTGCAATTTTGTCACAAGATCGGTGATAAAAGTTTGACTTCCTCGTGTTAGGTAGATGCTTTTGTTTTCCACACAGAATGCAATAACATCTTTCCATAGCTCTGAAAAAAAATTATATATATATATATGTATATATATATATTTTTACTATATAATAAAAAAATCACATTATATGGACATACTTTTATATCCTAGGCAAAAAACAAAAACACACACAAGTTTATTCAAACTAATAACGATGTATGATTAGTTCAACCAAAGTTATTTTCTAGATCATTAGTGTTTGGGTTTTGACAAACACCAACAAGCATGATAATGTTATATTATGTTTTTAGCACTGCATCTTACTACCTGTTCAGGTATGTACCCTATTGAGTTAGAGATGAGTCAGGTTTAATTTAGAGGAGATGTACTCACATTTGCAAGGTGTGAGAGTGGGAAATCATTTGGGGCAGGGCGGGGCGGGAGGGAACGTCAGTACACCCGACCGGGATTCTAATCTTTATTTTCGTGTCATCAGCAATTTCGTTTGTTGCAAGAGCGACACCTTAAACTCTAGTATTTTTTTTCTTTATATCATGCTTTACTGAACATTTGGTCTGAACACATTTAGTTATATTAATGCGGTATGTATAGAGACTTTAAATTTGAGAGAAAATGTAACCACATTTGTGTGGAGGTAGGGCTAGAAATAACTAAGGAAAATCCAAACAAAGAAAATCATATAGATATTAAATGAAAATATATAAAGTAAAGTTGATATAAATGAGGGGTAGGTGGATTAAACACCTCCCCAACACACTACACCCCGCTCTTGTAAATGATTCTGCCTCAACAAATAAGAAGAAAACTAACCTGATTGCACTACCCAGTAGCAACCTTCTTCATGTTTGAGCAGGCCAGATAGCATATCAACATATGCCAAAGCCACTGATGCGTTCTCTTTGATTACCCGCTCAAGTTGTTTACGAAATCTATTGACAACACCAGAAGTTTGTAGCAATCGAAATTTCTTCCGGTCACTTCCCATGAGCCCTGTTAGGCGCAGGGCAAACGAATAAATGGATGGATGTGGTGGGGCATCATCCCACAAATCTATTGATTGCTCGATCCATTCAAAACAGAACGGTATTTTAACAAGCCCACCTGTCAAAAAATTAAAACATACACATTACATATTTGTCTCTTCAAATTGTTTAGTTTAACACTAAAATTATATATTCTAGCACCATGTCCTACTACCAGTTTGGGTAACACGTATATATGTAATTTTTACGTCCATTATTCACACCATATATTTTCCACTAATGTGTCTAGGCGTGTCATAGCTTCATCCACATTTTTACTAATAAGGCTAATGTGTTAGGGATGAGGAAGATTGAAATAAGAAAAAGTAAACCCGCATTTGTGCAGGAAAAATTAGCTTAAGTTCAGCAAAGAGGGTTTTGAGCCCTTATCTCGTCATCTGCAGTCCAGTCTATTGCCGAGAGTAACGTCTTAGAGACCATTCGACCATCGAAGCGGGTTAACTTTCTTATTAATGGCTTAATTTAAAGAATAGGGATGATAAATACGGTTTTAGGTTAACTGCACCTGTGTTAGGGTGTGGTTGCAATGCGGAAAAACACGGTGATGAGCCACATGAGATAATCCACCCCTATTGCACTTTACGTGAGATTCCAGACCCGACCTATCAGTAACCAGATTCCCGCCTATTGCGAGAGTTATGCCTTGGAGCAGACAATCTCTGCTGTGGGTGGTAAACACAGTGATGAGCCACATGAGATAAACCACCCCTATTGCACTTTGGGTGAGATTCCAGCCCCGACCTATCAGTAACCATAATCCCACCTACTGCGAGAGTTATTCCTTGGAGCAGACAATCTCTGCTGTGGGTGGTAAACACAGTGATGAGCCACATGAGATAAACCACCCCTATTGCACATTGGGTGAGATTCCAGACCCGACCTATCAGTAACCATAATCCCACCTACTGCGAGAGTTATTCCTTGGAGCAGACAATCTCTGCTGTGGGTGGTAAACACAGTGATGAGCCACATGAGATAAACCACCCCTATTGCACATTGGGTGAGATTCCAGACCCGACCTATCAGTAACCATAATCCCACCTACTGCGAGAGTTATTCCTTGGAGCAGACAATCTCTGCTGTGGGTGGTAAACACAGTGATGAGCCACATGAGATAAACCACCCCTATTGCACATTGGGTGAGATTCCAGACCCGACCTATCAGTAACCATAATCCCACCTACTGCGAGAGTTATTCCTTGGAGCAGACAATCTCTGCTGTGGGTGGTAAACACAGTGATGAGCCACATGAGATAAACCACCCCTATTGCACATTGGGTGAGATTCCAGACCCGACCTATCAGTAACCATAATCCCACCTACTGCGAGAGTTATTCCTTGGAGCAGACAATCTCTGCTGTGGGTGGTAAACACAGTGATGAGCCACATGAGATAAACCACCCCTATTGCACATTGGGTGAGATTCCAGACCCGACCTATCAGTAACCATAATCCCACCTACTGCGAGAGTTATTCCTTGGAGCAGACAATCTCTGCTGTGGGTGGTAAACACAGTGATGAGCCACATGAGATAAACCACCCCTATTGCACATTGGGTGAGATTCCAGACCCGACCTATCAGTAACCATAATCCCACCTACTGCGAGAGTTATTCCTTGGAGCAGACAATCTCTGCTGTGGGTGGTAAACA
>CABEEJ010000617.1:125314-157605 GCA_901482245.1 Timema douglasi
GGGGGGCAACCCTTCAAAAATCTGAACTGGTACTTAATTCTGGTATTGAAAAACGCCTAACATATAATTAGTTTTCTTTTAGAATAGCTGTAGGGCCTACTATAGAATTACACCGTAGACGCTCATGATTCAAATAGCTATATATCGATCTTGTTTGTATGCACACTTTTTTTCCAAGGTCATGAGCTGTAGTATGTAGCTTATTCAAGTAATCGATATTTATCTATCTTATGGCTAATGCTATAAAAAGTGTTTCATAAGCATTTTTACATGGGGGCTAGACTATTTTAAAATTAAAATAATATTTCTTATAGTCTAAACCTTGTTTTATAAAACACAGCATTTGAAACAAACCTGTTAGTGATTTATCTTGAACAGAAAGATGCCCGATGAGTTTTTGAAGATAAATTTCATCACATCCATTAATTTGGTAGTTTATCTCACCAATTCTAAATAATACGCGCTTTAGCTTTTCAGCTGTGTGAATAAGAGCCATTATGAACGCCAAAATCACGTAACCAAATAGTGGGAAAACATTTCACTCCTACTTTAACTTAATATAAATGTATAACCATAATTATATTATGAATCGATTAGATAAAATTTATTTCTTTGACCTTCGATATCAGTCAAAATAACAATCAGCACTCACTGTACCAGCGCAGACGACATTTCATTCGTTAAAATGATTCTCCAGTCAGTACAACTGTTGAATGTTATGTATTTAACGTAAAAATATTATGCAACATACGGCTTACAAACAGATTCAAACTAGTTTTAATTACATATATGTATATAGATAAACGCACATGTTCCTTTTTGAATAACTAACCATCTTTACACTTCACATATCGATCATTTATTAAATTTTAATTAAAAAATCAATGTAAAACCAGATGGACATTATATATTATGTAAATCAATTTAAATAGTGAATAATATAATACATTAATCAAGTTCCTAAATGTCTTCAAGTAGCTTTGAATTAAAGTCAAATTAAGTAAAACAAGATTGATTTATCCATTTAAACGTAGTGTGTTTGTGTTTTGCTTTAGCAGGGACTACCAACTTTATTTCTGTATAAATGTAAACGAATTTTAAATGTTTCTAATGTAGTTGGGCAAATTCTAAAAGATCACTAAACAAACATGACAGAAAAGTTTGTTGGAGATAGTAAAACTACTGTTAAAGGTGAGAACCAATTTGTCGTCATAGAATATACTTAAAAAATTAGGCCCCCACTATAGTATTATTTTACAAATCGCACCATTTAGGGCGTAAACATTGACATTATAATGAGTCTCATAGAAAGTACTGCTACTGTAACGCATTTACTTATAATCAGCTTTACCTTAATTTGAATTTGGAGCATCCCTCTATAGAACATCATTGCATTATTTGTATAAGGCACTGTTGTTTAAGTAAGAGGGTATTCCACTTTAAAAACTGGCTATGTTGAATAGTTTTGAGGGTCTTGGTGACATTGACACCACCTCTCCAAATAAGTTAAAACATATCCTGGTTACTAAGATACAACGAAAAAAAAAAAAACCTTCATTAGCAGGATGCTCAAAGTCGTCTCATGTTAAACTGGCATCCTCAAGACAGGGTGACCAGGGTCTCGGTCAGGTCTACTGAGGGTGGTTTTCCTAAATGGTTTCCCATTCTCCTTTCACACAAATGCAGGTTCTCTAAATAGCTTTCTTCATCATTTCTACCCCTGTAGAGTAATTATCATTTTTGTATCTCATTCAATGAAATGTAATTATTTATTATTTGCTCTGTATATTAGTTTGCAAATGAGTGACTTAAAAATCAACTCTTGCCATTATGCCATTTAGACCTATAATTATATGAACAAGAGGAACCCAAATACTTTGAGCTAAGTTATTAGTTCCTTATAACTGTGTACCCTACACAAAAGATGATTAATAGCTTGGGCCTACCAGTTTGACATCTTAGCTATGTCGCTAAAACTTCGGTCTAGTAAACTAAAGATTCCAACTCGGATAATTCCTGGCATGGCCAAAAAAATGTATCGTTGATAAAATTGGGACCTCCCTTTTCACATTGGTGAATTAAGGCTTAGGGAACTGAGTGTTGTGTCTGCTATGGAATAAAGTTGGTTCATAAGTTTGGGTGCTGATATAGACCTAATCAGTTAGCTTAGAACAGCATTTTTAAACCTGTGTGTTGTGGATAGTTTGGGGAGAAGAAAAAATAAATGAAGAGTAAAAATATGTATTTTTAAAAATCAATAATAAACTCTATTTTTTGAAATATGTTTTTATATAATTTCATCTAGGTATTGAACATTAAGAGTAGGGCCTAGTTATTTTAATGATAATAATTCCTCTTTAAAAAAGGATGGTATGCCTTTACAATTTTAGCATATTTCTCAGCGTGGCCTCGAGCTAGAAAGTTTGAAAATATCTATGTTTTAAAGTGCATGTATTAAATACGCCAACTCACCTATTTATACAGGCCTACTTAAACTATCGGAATGTAGACATGGACATTTTTCAAATGTGAGTATTTAACACTCAAAAAACAGATTAGGATCAACACACAACTAACAAACTACCTAACATACTTAATCAGTTACAGTAACACCCCATTACTATAGTCCAATTTCAATAGGAAGACATTTTTTTGAAAATGTAATCTTTTGTGGCCAACACTGTCAAAAAGTTCCGCTGCATATTGCAATACCTGACAAATGTGTGCGCAAAAGTAAATCTAGCTACTTCTTGCTCTGTCATCTTATGATATCTGGACTGTACACACCGATCTCTATTACTCATTGGATAGCCTGACAAACATGTGTAAACTTTGTTAAATCCATTCGCCATAGGATTAGTTGTAACTGACATAAAATGTAAAAAAGCTTAAAAAAACGTAATTTGCATTGAATTAAGTGTAAGTTTTGACTGCCAAAAGTGACAGAAACTCAACATATGGTCTTGTAAATCCTACCGTAAATGGGGTATAATTAAATATCCTTTTCACTGCCACCCAGAAACAAACCTGGGCTTACCCCTCTAATCTCCGTTATGGAAATGGGTCTAAAAGATGATATACACTCCAGTTAGGAATAAATTTATATGTACACTGGACATAAAATAACCACTAAAAACACCAATAATATATATAAATTGTCATAACGTCTCACTGCCCGCTCAGGTTATATGTATGAACAAATTACTTTAATGTGTTAGGGATGAGAAAGGTCAAATTTAGAGGAAGTGTAGTACCCCTATTTGCATGAAGGAATAGCGAAAAATCATTAAGAAAAAAAACCATTCTCCATAGAGTCGATCAGGATCTGAACCTTGATCCCTCCATTATCAGTAGTCCAGTCTATTGTTAGAGTGGCACCTTAAGCCATTTGATCACTAAACCGGGTTGGTACGTAATTGTTAATGTATTTGTCCTATTAATAAAACATATTGTGACGTCACTGAGTTTGGGGTATAGTACTTCCCTCAGGATCCGATGTTCCTGGGTTCAAACCCAGCTGTGGTCGACAGATTTTTCTTGAATGCTAAAAATCCGCTGCGCAACTTCCTTAGGAGAGGAAGTAAAGCCATCATTCCCTTGACAATTGTGGCGTGGAAAAAAAGTCTCAAAACAAATGGGAAAATACCTTTACTCGATAAAATGATAGGTTTTTTCGCTCTCGTTCATAGAAATTCTCGTGTGCTGATATAATCAGTCAGTTCAGAAAGTGGACATTAAATACCTAAAATAAACAAAAATAATAATAATAAAACATATTCATTTGTTATATTTATCCCCATGTCTTACTACCTATTCAGATTAAGCCTATTTACTAATTACACTAATGGCTTAGGGATTAGAAAAGTTTAATTGAGAGGAAGTACAACCATGTTTTCGTGGAAGGAGAGTGGAAAACCATTTAGGAAAAAAAAACCTTCAGTGCACCCGATCGGGACCGAACCTCGATCTCCTCTTCTTCGGCAGTCTAGTCTAAAGCAAGAGTAACGCATTAGACCAAGAGGGTATATTGGGGAGAAGTGGTGATAGTTTAGTAAGACAATTCAAACGAGACCATTTTTGTCTCCAATCTGAAGCTTCAATTAGAAGTCGGCCACTTAACCACATAGACTAGACATGTCTGGACAAATCTGTGGGGTCAGACTGCTATGATGTGTGAACAATAAGTTCTAACTAATCTATAGAAGGGGTGACCTGTGGAAAAGCAGATCTGGGGGCGAAACCCAAACAAAATTGGAAACTCTGGGGATTTGGATATGGCAAGAAAAAGAAAGAAAAGGGTATGGACCACAACACAAACAGCAGGGGGAGCCAGACTGCAGAAGTGAATATGGAGGTGGAGGGGCAGCTGAAAGGAGAGAGGGATGTACCCTTTCAGGTGTACGGAACCCTCGAGGAGATGATGCGGTTATCCAGGCTAGAAGAAGAGAGAGTGCTGCACATGGCGCTGAGGCACGTGGTGAGACTGGGTCATGAAAAGGGGGACAGTATCACCTTTCCCTCTCCCAAGTCGTTGGATAGAATTCAACTAAGATCTATGAATCTACCAACGGACGTGGACAGCTTGCGGGGACTAATTGATAAGGTCTTTAAGAAGAGAGAGGAAACTTTTGATATGGAGAATACCTATAGGCAATTTGTGACGGCACACGGTCGCAAGACGTTTAATCCCAGCCTGGCATGGCCTGCGTGCTACGCGCACACATACTATCCGTAAAGGGGGATAGCACCATTAGAATAGGACAGATTAATGGAATGAGGAGCGTGACCGTGTTGCATGAAGTCCGCAAGCTTGCTGAGGAGATGGGACTCGATGTTGTGTGTCTTCAGGAACCCTATACCTTGAGAGGGAAAGTTCCGCATATGCCGGTGATCACTAGAGTTGTCGTTAGTGGTGAAGCTCCCATGAGCGCAATAGTGGTATTTAACAAGGAAATTGCCGTAACTAAGATTGAACAACTCTGTAACCAGTGGGTAACATGCGTAGAACTGGGAACTAGCTCAGGCAGGTGTATAGTGGCAAACCTATATTTTCAATTTAGGCATCCAATTGAGCCGTATCTTGAGCAGTTGGAGATAATATGTAGGACATACGCAGGTGTGCCACTCATAATTACCGCTGATGCTAATGCTAAGTCTCCCATGTGGCATAGTCATAGGGTGATTGGGAGAGATAGAAGGGGTTGTGCTTTGGAGGAGTTCATCTATGGTCATGGGCTTGAGGTTGCAAACCAACCGAATAATCCCCCTACATATCAGGGGAGGGCTGGGGCGTCTTCCAACATTGATGTCACTTTGTGTAACGCTGAGTCCATGGACATGGTGGAAGGTTGGAGGGTTGTGGACAACGTCACGGTTAGTGATCATAACCTGATCGTCTTTGAATTTGCTGCGGGGAGGCTGGTGGATGGAAATGGGGAAGGGAATAGAAGGAGATACAACATGAGTAAAGCTAACTGGGAGAAGCTGAGGGCTGAACTGATACTGCCCAGCCCAGTGGCACAAGGCGACAATGTCAACATGAAGGCCAAACAGCTGACGTGGGCTCTGCAGGATGCAATGAGGAAGTCGATACCTGTGGTGAAAGGTGATACCAAGGTTGGTAATAAGCCATGGAATGACAGACTTCAGAGTCTCCGAGCAAGGGCAAGGAGAACGCGTAGGAGATATCAGAGGTGTCGAGACCCGGCTGGTCGTGTGGTGCTGTTAAATATCTACAGGGAGAGAAAGAGAGAGTTTGAGGATGGATTGTATCAGGAGAAGAGGAAAAGTTGGGAGAAGTATGTACAGGAGGAGTTACAGAGGGGACCTTGGGGGGTGCCGTTCAAGATAGCCTCCGGGAAATTACGCCCCCCAGCCATGATAACCACGCTATCTAAGGATGATGGAAGTACCACGACCAGCTGGGAAGAATCTGCGGTTCTTCTAATGGAGACATTGTTGCCAGATGATGACGTGACAGAAGATACTGAAGAGCACCAAAGGTTGAGGGAGAGAATGGAGAATGATGAGTATGTAAACGAGGAAGAGGTAGAACCTGTTAGTCGGGCGGAGGTGATCAGGAACATTGCTCTGATGGGTAAGAAAAAGGCGCCTGGACCAGACGGGATAAAGGTCGAGGTGCTGGAGAAGACAGCTGACCTTATTGCTCCTTTCCTTGCAGGGCTGTTAAACGAATGCCTCGCTCAAGGCAGAATCCCGAACATCTGGAAGCAGAGCGAGGTAATCGTGCTAAGCAAGGGGGAGGATAAAAACCCACTTATTCCGAAGTCATACAGACCCATCTGCCTGTTGAACACAGTAGGGAAGTTGCAGGAGAAGATATTGTGTGAAAGATTACTGAGACACAGAACAGTCATGGGCATGCATCAGCAGCAGTATGGCTTTAGAAGAGGCAGGTCGACAGAGGACGCAATCTGTAGAGCAATGGAACTGATTGACTCGGCAAATGGTAAATACGTCGTAGGAATATTTGTGGACATCTCAGGCGCTTTTGACAACCTCTGGTGGCCGGCGATGTTTGATAGATTAAGAGAGATTCAGTGTCCGGGGCAGCTGTATAGGAGTCTTAAGGACTACTGTCGTAATAGATACTCCACCCTGAGATGTCCAGGAAATAAGGTTCAGAAGCTACTGACGAAGGGATGTCCCCAAGGATCGGTATGTGGCCCGATCTTTTGGGATGTCAGCCTGGAACCAGTATTGTACTTGTTGGAGGGGATGCCAGAGACGCAGGGTGTGGTTGCCTTCGCAGACGACCTTCTAATAGTAATAAAAGGGTACTCGAGAAGGAACTTAGAGGGAAAAAGTAACCAGGTGCTTGGAGAGCTTGACACCTGGTGTAAAAGTGTCAAGTTAAAAACGGCACCGGCGAAGACGACCTTCATGCTGTTCAAGGGTAGATTGGCTAGGGATCCGACCATAAAGTTAGGTACGAAATCTATAAGAAGAAGCCATACGGTCAGATACCTGGGTGTTACCCTAGATGAAAACAGGAACTTCAAAGCGCACATGGAGGAAGTGATGGGGAAAACTCTGTCGGTGATGAATAAAATCATAAGTATGGGACAGAGGCGATTTTATCTGCCTATGCGGATAATAAGGACGTACCATCAGATGATCCTTCTCTCTATTGTGAGCTATGGGGCGTGCATCTGGGCTCACAGACTAACCAATGTCCTTCCGGCTAAGGCGATTCAAGGTCTGCAGAGGAACATCTTATTGAGGCTGACGGGAGCCTACCGGACTGTAGCAACGGATGCATTGAGTGTGGCCCTAGGTGTATGGCCGTTGGACCTCCTCATAAAGAAGAAAGCTGTGGCGTACTGGCTAAAAAAGAGTAACTTGGAGAAGGTGAGACTCCTCACCACACCCGATGTGACAACTTCTGGAGAGGCGGAAATAGCCCTGTTGGAGGAGTGGCAGAGACGCTGGGAGAGAAGTGAGACAGGTAGGAGGACTTATCAATTGTTCCCAAATGTGGTTGAGAGACTAGAGAATAAGCACCTCCAGCCATCTCGAGGTCTTGTCCACTTCATCACGGGGAAGGGACCGTACCCGGCATCTCTAAGGAAGCTGGGATTAATAGAGTCGGGGAGTTGCCAATGTGGTGAGGAGGGAACCCCTGAACATGTGGTGCTTGAGTGTGTCCTTACACTAGAAGCAAGGAGGATCTACCAGAGAGAGATCCAGGGAAGATTAGTAGGTGAAATACTGAGGGACCCAATCTATTGGAAATTCTTGGACCAGATTGCACTGGAAGCGTCAGATAGAGCAAAGACTGCTTACATAGACAGACTTAAAGAGGCACAGGGACGAATAAGATGGGACGTTGACACTGACAATGACGAAGAAGATGACAGCGACATGGAGGGCGAGACTGACGCGGACACTAGTGCGGTCTCAGCGGGGAGTGAGTAGGGAAAAAGGATTGTTAAAAGGGAATAAGCTGTAACAATCCTTGCCGGGAAAAAAAAATGTGTATGTGCTGGGAGGAGCAAGCGCAAGCCCTGGGAACTGGATTCCAGTACGACTGAGTGTCTGAAGGAACACAGGGGATGCCCTTATGATCCAAAAGACAGTTTTCCAGTCGTATGAACAAAAAGTTAGTGGAATAAGTATGAACTCTGAGGGGTTCCCTGCACCGTATGACCCACCACCTTGGAAACAAGAGAGGTGGATTTTGGTTGATGGGCCCTCAGAGTCAAGATGGAGAAAGGCGGCTGCCTTGCAGTCCTCTGATGCCATCGGGGTGATGGAGTTCCCCGGCAGAAATGGAAATAGAATAATTTAGTAAATTTAGTTTAGCTTAGTTAGTAATTAATATAGATAATTAGGGACGGGGGAACTAGGTAGGGGGTAGATTAGGAAATTCAACTGCCAAGGGTGGAAGGAAGGGTGGAAACAGAAGTATGATGGTAGAAAGTAGGCGGGGCTTCCAACTCTGATAGGGCGCCTCCTCAGGTGGTGAATATGGGGATGCCCACCTCTGCTGAGCGCTTGGCGGACTTGGGAGTGAAATCCCGGGCTTTGTGAGGGGCCCAGTGGGGGAGGGTACCGGGGGCGTAATATACCCGGGGTGTACCAAATTGAGCTAGGGGTAGTTGAATTTCATTTAAGTTAAGAGCCAAAATATGTGTTGTAATTTTAAAAAAGAAGATTCATATTGTAATTGTGTAAATAAAGTGAAAGTTATGTGAAAAAACGGCCCGGATTTAAAGATTGTAAGATACCGGGCCAGCAAACACTGAATAAATAAAAAAAATATAGAAGGCAATATATATCTTACAATATTGCTAATAAATATACAGGTACACCTACAACTGTAATTCATGTATGTTGTTCAAAATATTTGATTCTTCTGGACATATTATATTGAGCATGTACATCATTTTTACTTGTACAATCTTTCTCTTTACATGCAACGATACCTTACGCTAACCACACAAGATTCCGAGGAGGTTTACGGTTTAACAACAAAGGAAGCTCTGACCAGATTACACGATTCTATTCAAACTGTCCTCGATGAATACAATATCTCTTGTAAAAACAGGTGAGCTCTCATCTAAAATGTTGTGGACTGAGATTATTAAATTTTAATCATGTAAGCGACACAATATAAATTGAGGCGTTTGATTGTTTTAAAATTTGTTGTGTTGTGGATTATAAGTGACAAAACTAGTATTGCAAGATATTGTATTTTGTTTTTTAGTAAACAATAGAACATATGCAGTGACAACTTAAACAGAGTGTCAGCACTCCTAATGGTAAATCAGGCTATTAGGGAGAATAAAAAGTACTGTAATACTTTCAAACTAACTGGGCTGACAACTCACCATTGAACCTAGGAGGGTCACGCTTCCCATTTTGGGAGCTACGTGGGTTAGGACGCCGGATTGCCGAATACGAGTGCTGAGAGACTACCATTGTGCCCAAGGTACCAAGGTTCATGTCCACGTCGGACAACCTAGAGGTCAGGCAGGCCATTGGTTAAGCATTCCTTGCAATACTTTGTTCCGTCACAAGCTCCTGAGTAATTACATTAAGTTCTTTAATATCTTTTAACATCTATTATCAACATCACATTTAGTAATAGAGCACGGTAGTACGATAAAACCATAAAAACCCAAGCCAAACGTCAATTACGAACCCACACAGTCATATTTCCAGTCACCGCCCTTATCCTCAGCCGCAACCCATCCTGACAGTTTAGGCCCACACAGGAGGCGGGGGTTACAATTATTTAAAACCCATTTCCTACTTAAGGTGCTTCTGACCATATTCAAACAGCTAAAAATTTGGGATTTTTTTTTATCAAGCGTGCTGATATTATTTTTGTGCGATTTTAGGGTGAGATGGAAGTAATTTTGAACTAAGGGCTCAATTAAGTTTTTTTTATTACTATTACTGAATATAATTTGCTATTTTAAAATATAAATAAATTAAAAAGTTAATTTTATATCTAAATTGTATTTAAATTGTTCATGTAAAGTAAGGTAAACAGTAAAAAAAAAAATGTCTCAACTGTTGTAGCTTTTCCTTACATTCTTTTGGTATGGGTTAAGTAAGGTAAACCTATGTTGTTGCTCGAAGCAGCAAATTTACATAAACAAATGAAATAAAATAATAATTGTAATGCTGACAGCATTGATATTCATGCTGTAGGGGGAAATTAATGTGACAACATCAAGACCTGCTAGTCTATATTTTGTTGGTCATTTCTTCAACCTTGACGGGATGACAATGAGTTCACTCGGCTGGGATTGTTGAGTAGGTCACTGCAGTCATGAATGGCTGTTCTTTGAATGAACCACAATGCCTCATTAATCTTATAAATGCTGTCTTTTCCTTTCTGTAGGAAAAGACAACTTTGGTGGAGGGACACACTCTACTTCAAGAGTCGCTACACGACACTTTGTTGGACGTCTGCGGCTGCTCTTGTCCTCAACAGTTTGGCCCTGTTTGTAGCACACTTTGCTTCCGATGGCTCAAGGTATGCCCTGACATAGTCTAAGACATGGGTAGGCAACCTTTTTGGACCTCGTTTGACTTATAAACTTATCAAAAGTCCTGTGATCGATCACGCATTGCTTCTCTATACTTTTACTTTTTTTTTTACCATGTATCTTATATTTATTCCTTAGATTCATTATTTCCTCAAATACTTATGGCCCCCACTTTCATTAAAAAGAACTTGAATACATAACATGTAGCCTGCATTCTCATATTAAACTCTACATTTCTTATAACATTACCGAATATGATGTATCAAGGAAATTTTTGTCACACCCAAATATTATTTGAAAGTTTAAATAACTCTAAAGATCGGCTTATTGATGAATTAATTTTCTTACATGATAAACTGAAAATTTCTATGCATTTTCCATCCCTTAGTTTGAATCTATAACTGGTCCAGTAAACTCTGACTCGCAAAGCTGACTGAGATTCTTTTCCAACTGAATTGAGCTTCCTGAGAATGAAGAGTATCTTTTCTTAAAATGTGCTTATTCTTATCTTTGACTGTTTACTCTGATATGTTTTTTAATAGCTGTTCACCTTAATTCACTAGTTGGATATGTTTTGTATTTTCTTAGCACTGCGTCTTACTATCTTTTGGGTTATACATTTATGTACCAAATATGCTAATGGTTTTTAGGTGTGAGGAGGGTTATATTCACAAGATGTGTACCTGCATTTGCATGGAGGGAGAGTGGAAAACCATTTTGGAAAAACCACTCTCAGTACGCCCGACCAAGATTCGAACCTTGATCTCCCCATGATCAGCAGTATAGTCTATCTATTATGAGAGCAGCACCTTAGACCATGCAGCCACCGGAGTGAGTGTTTGTGTTTATTCTTGGTTGGATTGTTACTAGGTACAGTGATACGTGCCTACTGGAAGGATTTGTCATCTTATTTTTAGTCTCCGTTAACTTCTGGCTTGTTGGAAGGGACAACAAATTGAGACATGCAGAGATTCCTCACAGAGTACAAGCTGTCTTGAGACAGTTGAAAGGTAGTCAAAGCTTTCCGTACTTTACGCTCTCTTAGAAAATATAACATTAAAACACAAATTTTTACGTGATTTCAACCTTTTTATGTCCTTGGACAATATACATGCTCAAGAGAAATTTCATTGCCTTAAATTAATTTTATCCTTAGCACAGCCTCTCACTTCCTCATTTGGGTGACAAACTTATGTACTAATTATCCATCTCTAGTCAGAAATAGTGTTTGAATTGTATTATATCTTCTGGTATGGGCTAAAGCAAGTTATAACTTTCGTAGATCTGTCTGTTTCAATAATGGCTCTGACGAATATGTAAGTGGTAGAGATATGAACGATATTAGTAATAACATTCAATATACAGCCTAATTTATGTTTGGTGAAATGTTGAGGTTTCCCCTTTCATAGTGATGAATTAAGTCTGTTATAGATTTAGAGCTTATAAGTCGTTTGTTGATATAATCAATTGGCTTAGAAAGAGCATGTTAAATACCTTAAATAAATAAAAACCAAACAAACAACAATTTGATAACATCCTACTTTATTATTAGTATTGTTTTATAGGTATTGATTTTATCAATGAAAAAAGACAATTTCAGATCACATTACTTGACATATGAAGATTTAAAAAAAAAACTTTTATTAGCACCAAAAAAGTTATTTCCTATTTAAATCATACTTGAGCCTTCTTAGTTCCTATTTTGGAGCCCATTACTCAATCTAGTGAGGGATTCACCGTGAATGTTTAAACCCCCTCTTCGGCCCCACACCCAAACACAGGTTGGAGACTACAAATATAATTTACAAAATATTTTACTGTAAATTTTTTTTCAGCTTTCATAATTTTTAATAATAAGCTATTTTACAAAAGGTGATTGAATTTTCACAGACACTGTTTTTCCATTTTAGCAATAAAGGCGATTAAATTAAAAGTCACCAAAATTGGTTTTTTTACTGTTTACGTTTCATGTGGTTTGTTTGAATTTTCAAGTGGGTTTATATTCGCGATTTAAAGTGATAAATGACCATTTCCATGATAAATGCCTTTATGAGTGAAGAAACATTGCATTCCCTCGATGGCTATTTGACCGTGTACATTTTCACTTCATGTGTTTGCATCACTGCGTGCATGTTCAGATTGTTATTTTAAAACTGACAAATTTTATAAATTTCACTTCAACTTTGGGATATTTCATGATACTATTTGGCTTCTCTTTGAAAAAAAAAAGCGGACTTTGTAAACTCCTATTAAAATTAAAAATGTTTGTTGGTTCAGAGGCGAGGAGCAGATGTGAATGGTCAGCCGAGAACTACCCCCACCTTTTTTCCCCGCACGCACCCTGCATCACCTTGCAGTGGACCTATAGGGATGGCAAGATCATCAACCTGCCATGGGCCCTTCTTGTGACTGGTGATGTCATAGTCATCAGACCAGGACAGACTGTCCCTGGAAACTGCGTCCCATTAGAGGTAATTTATATTTTATTATCAACAAAAACAAATAAAATATTCAACCATCTTTAGAAAATAAATGATAAATCCTACTACTCAACTGGACTATTCACACACTAATGAAGTAGAAATGATTAAGGTAGAATTTAGGGGAAATGTTACAACATTTTCATAGAAGGAGAATGAAAATTAATTTATTTATAAACACTTAGTAAACCCAGCTAATATTCAAATTATTTAGGTACTCCTTGTCACCAGCAAATCAAATTAGACAAGATTGACACCTTAGCCTGTGTGCATACTGATGCAGATTTGTATTGAAATATGTTTTAGATATTACATTTCTGAAGCCTGGAGCCTTATATCTGAGACAGTATATTTATTATTCATAATATTTTAGAAATTTGCTGTAAGTAATCATAAATTTGACGACCACATAAATAAATTGGATGACACAATTTCACATACTTTCTCATATTGTGTATTATAGCTTTGAAGAAAAGTTTCAAAAATTAATTTTTTGTAAACTACCCTTAAATAAGTTTTAATCATAAAAACAAACATATATTCTTGTTATCACAATAATCACTTGTATGTTCAAATATATTTAACTATATTCAAATTTTCATAAATAAATTATTTTTAAACCAGCCTAAAATTATTTGTTATTTGTAAAAATAGAAACATAATTATTATTTATAATGAAAGTGGTTTAAGTTAGGAGGGATAGCCAGCACACTTACCATGGTGATACTGGAGTAGAAATTATTTGGATATAACACTAAAAAAACACAAACACATTTTTAAGGACAAGCTTTCACTGTTCCAGACAGCTTTATCAGGTCAAAAGAGTAGACTGATGCTTTTGGTTGAACTGTAAGGTTGACTGTCCACAGCTGACTGTTTTTAAGTTATGACATCATAGTGCTGCTATCTATACAGTGATGTCATAACTGAAAAACAGTCAGCTGTGGACAGTCAACCTTAGTGTTATATCTAAATAATTTCTACTCCAGTATCGGTGACCTGGTGGTCTAGGGGTAAGGTATCAGATATCTATGCTGGCGGCCGGGGTTCAATCCTCGGTCCCGGCAAAGATTTATATGATTACCAAACCCTTCCTTCACCTCTGACAAGACATCTTGTGAATGTGAGGAATGCCAGGCCTCCACCGTGGTTCGGATTCCACGTTAAACTGTAGGTCCTCCATTTCATCTCACAATCACCCTACCATTACACATTAGCGTAAGTGCGTATAACCCGAACGGGTAGTAAGATGCGGTGCTAATAATAATAAGAATAATAATAATAATAATACTCCAGTATCACCTAGGTAAGTGTGCTGGCTATCCCTCCTAATTTAAACCATGATTTAGACTAGTGCTTTATTCCACATAACCTCTATTTATAATTTTAAAAAAATCACAAATTTACATTTTGAATTCAATCTTCAAGCAAATTTTCTATAATTTTTTTAGTAAATAAATTACCCTTAAATTTATTTATTTTATATAAATAAAGCTACATTATTATTAATATGTATAAGATCTCTTGCTATTAATTTTGAAACCAAATCGCTTTAGCAATATTTTTTTAAATACACATATTAAAAAAAGTCATCTGTAAGCTACTCATAACCAAATTACCCTCCCAAAACAAGTATACAACTTTATTTATCATGTTCATATCAAATACTCCACAGATATACATTTTAAGCAAAATTGTTAAAGCCATTTGTTAAAATAATACGAATTTTCAAAAATCACTCCTTAAGTAGATAGTTTGGCAATCAGGAAAAGACCGAGAATAAAATTGATGGACGCTGTAAAGGAAGACATCCAAATGATGGGCGACTGGAGGACCATAAATGACGATAAAATTATCTAGATAGAAAGAAATGGAAGAAATGCACTCATTTTACTCAGCTTGCTGGAACAATGAATAATATTGATAATGATGACTCCTCCGTATTACGACCCTTTGTCAAATTTTTACCCAGAATCAAGTATACAGGATAAATTGGTCATTTAAAACACTCCCGAGATATCATTTGGAACCAAATCATTAGGGCCATTTTAAAAATATTTCCCGTTTTTGAAAAATTAGTCATTAGTAAATTACCTATTACTGAGTTCTTATCCCAAAAACAAAATATACAATCATATTCTGAAAATTTAAAATTGACACCTGCACACTGGAATCAAACCCGGGACCTTCGGTTTAGTACGCCAATGCTCTTACCACTGAGATATCCAGGATTCGTCCCGTGCCCATGGTCATTCTTCACTCTTCACTCATAGTTTAAGGCAGAGTCTATGATGGACATACGGAAATCATCAGCTACAAATATGTGATTATTTAAGATCACAGCCATCAGACAACGCAGCCACCCACGACTCGGTAATTGGCAGCCGTTTGACAATTATTATTATAATTGTATGGGATTACATATTAATGACTCAATAGACAATGTTAATTGCCATTTAAAATATTCCCAAGATATTCATTTGAAACCAAATTGTAAAGGTCATTTTTTTAAATATCTTACATCTTTGAAAAATCACTAGTCAGTAAACCACCTTTTAACAAGTTTTTGTCCAAAACCCAATTATATAGTGATATTTTTCATATCAAACAAATCCTAAATATGCATTATAAACAAAATTGTTAGAGCTATTTTCAAAAAATTTGGAATTCAAAAAACTAACTCATTAGTAAACTAATCTTAATTGAAGAATCAAGTGCTACTGAATTAATCGGTCCACGTAGGGTGCCAATTAATACCATACGCGTTGGCAATGGGTGCCGATTGAAGTGATACCGTTTAAGTAGCTGATAATTGCCCCATGATCAAGCACTAATTAAAGTGATACGGTACTATTATGAGATAAGTGGTTTTTATAGCCCCGTGATTAAGTGCCAATTAATACGTTACAGAATTTTTAATCGATATTTGCCCCACGTTGGGCGCCAATTAAAGTGCTACTGAATTAATCGCCCCACGTTGGGCGGCAATTATAATGTTATGAAATATAAATATCAAGTTTGAACAAAATCCATCAAAATTGGTTGTATCTGTGGCCAGGGACAGAATGATGGACAGAATAGTAAAATCCATTTTTATGGGTTTGTGTTCACATACGTAAAATATAAAAATCTCTCATATTTTCTAGATTGATTTTTTTCCACAATCACAATACTTTCGTTTGATATGTAAACATAAAAATGAAACTCTTAATTGACTTATATAGCCATACACTCATATCACATCAGTTATATGATTTAAAGGTAGATAGGTGTTGACTTAATTTAATTCGGAGTGCTAATTTTTACACCAAAGAAATTGATGGAGATGAATTATGTAGAAATAAGACTGCAAGGGAGACCAAGAAAGATATGAGAGTGGCAGATAACAGCAATTGTACAAGTGATTGTATAAGAATAATGGAAGATGGAGGCATTTTAATACACTGGCCTGGTTACAGGCTGAAGACGGTTGAAGATAATGTGATGTTAATGATGATTTTATTAACATATACGATAGCTAGGGCTAAATGCGGAGTTACATCAGAACCCCCACAACAATTTTTTTGTTACAGGCCATTTCTGATTTGAGTGTGTAACTTATTGGGTTCTATGTACAAAATAAAAACTCGATGAAAAAGACATTTTGGAACTCAACAGTTATACATGTTCCAGGAGAAAGACGGTCCCCCACTTCGAAGCCAGGAGACGTACATCCCCCCAGCTCAGATGGCCCATGAGCTGTTCAGCGCCCCCACAGCACGTGTGCCCTACCCCAACAAAAAGTATGTTCTTCAGGAGACACCATACCTTGTCAACCTTCGTTTGGCCCTTGAGCAGTTCTTAGACCGTCCTGTCACCTATTACAACAGACTGCGTCACCTTCTCATCATCAGCTGCATTGAGCAGCTCGCCCTTCCTTTCACTGTGGTAAGTTTTTTATTTTGTTTTTTTGCGCTTCGGCTTATTACTTATTTGGATCGTTCACATTTAATTACACTATGTGGTAGAAATAAGGATTGTAAAATTTAGAGGAAATGTAACCACATTTGTGGGGAAGTAGAGTGCAACACCATTTAGGTTAAACCGCCCTTAGTAGACCCATTTGGGCTTCAAACCTAAATATCCCCATCACCGGTAAACCAGACAAGTTTGACATTTAGTCCCCTTGCCCAATGATGCTGTAGCTTCAAATTGTTCCAGACACTTTGCACTCCAGCGCATGGGTTCCTTTACTTTTGTTCACTGTCCGAGCTGTCCATATCTGATGTCACATCAAAAACTAGTATAATAACACTACTTAAACATCCCTTAGTTGCAATGTTGCTTGTTACAAATACTTGTTTCTTTCTCTGTAGCGTGACTTGGTAACACTGTTGAGTTACCTTGAAAATGAGTGACTTGGCAGCACTGTTAAGAATATGTTAGTGATATTGTGAAGTAAAGGTGTGAGGAAACTTTTAAGGGAATACGCCATTTTATTCACCCAAAGATAGGGTAGTAAATTAAACATGAAGGAAAAGCTCTCTCATCAAATCTGGTCGAGGATAGAATATAGGGGTGTGTGAAGTCCACTATTTCAATTCAAGGTGAATCTGAATCAAATTATATTATTTACTCCTGAAGCTGAATCGAAGTTTGAGTATGTAAACAAAATGTTTAATGTTGAAATAAATATATTATTGGTTGCATATATATAAAATTATTATTTATTTTCTTATCACCATGTCTTACTACCTGTTCGGGTTATACGCTTATGTACTAATTATGCTAATGGACTTAGGGATGAGGAAGATTATATTTAAAGGAGGTATATCCGCATTTGTATGGAGAGAGAGTGGAAAACCATTTTGTAAAAACCACCCTCAATACACTCGACCAAGATTCGAACCTTGATCTTACCATCATTAGCAGTCTCTAATCTACTGTGAGAGTAACGTCTTAGACCATGTGGCCACAGATGAGGGTCATAGTTGTATATATTTGGGTATCAAATATAATTTATAAAATACCATATTATCAACATAATTAATCTTAAAATGATATATTAAGTTACTATCCATAGCAAGAAATTTAATTAATCTAGATTTTTTTCATGTGAACATTAATTTGTAACGTAAAGGCAGATTTACACCAAGACAATAGGAGGCAACATGTAGCATTTGCGAATGTCACCTCCTGTTTCCTCTACTGTATGGACCTTGCTAAAAATAATAATATAATATTAGCACCGCGTCTTACTACCCGTTCGGGTTATACGCTTTTAAGTACTAATTACACTAATGGATTAGGAATTGGGAAGGTTGAATATAGAGGAAGTGAACCCGCATTTGCGTGGAGGGAGAGTGGAAAACCATTTAGTAAAAAAACCTTCAGTTCACCCGAGCGAGATTCGAACCTTGATCTCTCCGTCCTCAGCAGTCGAGCTCAACACAACTAGCGCGTTAGCCAACTACGCCACCAAGGCGGGTTCTTGCTAAAAAAAAAAGCTGCGTGTTTGCTTCCTTTACCACAAACAATGTGATGAAAGGCAACACCACCTGGTAACTTGGCGTATTGTTTGCTATATTTTGTGCCACTATTTTGTGTTTCTTATTGTTTGAATCGCATAGTTTCAGTGTTTCAAGATAAATTTTAAAACTGTGAATTTCATTGGCATGAATAGCATTAATGAAATACTTTGGGATAACCAATCAGCTGATTCTAAAAACCACAGAAAGAAGCTTGATATTTTCCAAAAATTGTGGGAGAACTATAAATGTGACGGCCTAAATTTAAAGAGTAAAATAAAAAAAATTGTACTCAATTCTAACACGAATATAAAGGTCAAACATAAACTACTATTAGACATTTGCCAATTAAGAAGCCCTAATAGTTGGTACCTTTTTTTAAAAATAATATAGGTACTTAGCTCAAGATATGGTTAAAATCAGTAGCACTCATTTTTGTAAAATTCTGAATATACAAATGTATTTATTCGCTCAGATAAATCTTTTTGGAATATATTTTATCATACATAAAGTTGTCTATTCCACCACCCTATTAATATTCTACAATGCGTCACTTGTTTGGCAAGAATGAGACGGTCTGCGGCCGCACTCATTCTCGATGAGATCTTCGAAGCAAACTGGTTACTGAAAATGAAGGCAATTTTGTTGCTTTGGTGTAGATGCTTAGTAACGTGCAAAGAACTCAGTTATTCGATAGGCAACAGGAGCCAACATGTCTCACACTACATGCTGCGTCCTGATGCTTTGGTGTAAAACCTCCTTAAATAACAGCACCAATTTTTTTTTTTACATAAATGTGTGTTTAATTTTAAATATTTTTATTGGCAAAGCTTCAAAATTGTCAGATCTAGAATTTTACTTTTCAATCAAAGTCGAAGCTGGCAAGTATTTGAAACGAAGTGCGAGTTTTCACAGCTTCATGCACCCCTAGTAGAACCACCGCTGCCTGGTTCAGCGTTAAGTGTGATAATTGAAAACCGATGCTGGTTTCTTCTGTGCAGGTATCTGTGCTGTTTGTCAATCTCCTGAAGTTTATATACCTACGTCAGTGGTTGGGCCACTGGACCGAAGTGTTCCTGTTGCAGCCGGTGTCTGTCTCTCTCCCTCTCCTACCCATCACCTTCCCCGCGGCTTGGCTTGTCCTGGATTCGCTCGGAATGGCTCGACTTCAAGCTCTCATTCATGTGCCTATGCATGTTCAGGTAATAACATAGCTTAGAGAGGGAAGAGTCTGGAGGGATTAATATCAAAATAATAGTATATAATATATATGTATTAGGGGTCTGCGAGCTTGGTTTATTATTCGTGTCGAGTATTTCTAAAAGCTCTCGAGCTTGAGTTGAGTTTGAATATATTCATAATTTAAAAATGTTAATAAGAGTATATATTTGTTTATTTTAAATTTAAATAGGTATCACATCTTTAAAATTTCATATTTAAAAATATACTAAAACACATGTCCTTAAAATATGTATAACACTCATTTTAATAAATATAAATACGGTAAGTGATAGTGAAGGAAGTCAACCTTAAATGATAGGTTAGGCCTTGATATAACACACACTTTTCTCTTCATTTCTTCAAAACCTCCACAGTAGCACATTGTTTAGAATTTTTATAAATATACTTCTTCATTAATGTCTCATCATATGAAAAATAAATATTTCCGAGAATTCAAAACAATGTGCAACTGTTAAAGTTTTAAAAAGTGGGAAGTGTAAAAGTGTAAGAAAAAATAGAGAAGTATGTTTGTTTATATCTAGGCCTAACCTAACTATCCTTTCAGGTTGGCTTCCTCCACTATCACTTTATATTATTGTAGAGTGTTTCTACACAGACCAATATTGATTTTAGACAGGTTAACCAATATAATTCTATAACCAAATAATAACTAAACTGGTGCATGTTTTGTAGCTTAACATATTAATTCACTATTTTTAAATATCTTAAGTTTGAAAACATTTAATTATAATAATATATTATTGATATTACATTTTAATCTAACATAAATTATTATTTTAGAAAGAAACCAGATAAAAACAGTAAAAAGAATCATTTATTTATTTAATAATCTACTTAGCTATTTTTATTTTCATTGCTTTGTCAAGGCAATACAAGTGAACAACTTCAATCGAGTAAGATTCAAAATGGACGACAATATTAACTAAATGTATCGGTCGAAAGTAGTTTTAAAGATCTATTACGTTATTAATGTGAACATTGATATTAATTTTTTTAACAATTTGTTAAGTAACCAAATAATTTATAATTGTAAATGCCGATATGATCTCAATTAAATAGTCTATACTTACTATTGTATTTTAAAAATTGACTATAAAGTATGTCCAATGAAAGCTCGAAAATGACGAGCCTACTAAACTTTCTATCTCGGTCTCGAGCTTAAAGGACGAGCTCGGCTCGAAAATCTAAATCTGAGTGCTCGCAGAGCCCTAATATGTATATTTAAGGAAAACCTCTTTTCAATTTTTGAAGTACACACACTGAGGCATATATGACCACCTCTATGGTCTAGTGGTTAAGAATCCCTGGTTAAATACCCAGCGGTCCAGGGTTCGATCATCGGCGTTTCTAGATTTTCAGGGCTTTGGTAGCAAGATTTTTTTTTTTAAATACTTTTTTTCTTAGGTCAACATTGATAACATTTTATAATATTTTTAGTGTTATTTGATCAGTATTGTTACTATCTACCAAAAATGACAGCTACAGATCACATGATTTTACCTATTATAACTTTAAAAGAGATTCAGTAACTTTTCTATCTTCCCAAGAAAATTGGACTATATATATATTTTTTATAAGGCATAATTTGTTCACGCTTATTTCTGAATTCACATGGAACCAAACTTATTTCAAAGGATTGGCTGGTAACGACCGATTTTCTTCATGGTTCACTAGCACAAGTGTGAATTAAATTATTCATTTTTGTAGTTATATTTGGAAGAAGGTACAGGAAAGGTGGATAGAAACATATAAAAGGGGGACAAACACAACTTCCTAAAAGAGAAAACCAAAAAACACAAAAGAGGAGAAAAAGGAAAATGATAAAGAATGATAGGACACATAGATAGGAACATGTAAAAGGTATAACATAAAGGACAAAACACAGGAAAAGGACATAGGATGCGAATATATAATGATATAACTCTATAAGGAAAACTCTTTTCACTTTATGAGGTAATTGTATTATATTTGGAATGAAACCTAGGCCGGGGGATTGGGCGGTGACGATCAATTTTCTTTAAGAGACATCCATTACCTCTTTGTCCATTGGCAGCAGTGTAAAGTGTGAACTGTGTTCTTCTTTTCATTGTAAAAGCCATATTGTGTTTGTCCCCCTTTTATATGTTTCTATCCACCTTTCCTGTACCTTCTTCCAAATATAATACAATTACCTCATAAAGCGAAAAGAGGTTTTCCTTATAGAGTTATATCATTATATATTCGCATCCATGTCCTTTTCCTGTGTTTGTCCTTTTTGTTATACCTTTTATTTGTTCCTATCTATGTGTTCTATTATTCTTTACCATTTTCCTTTTTCTCCTCTTTTTTGTTTTTTGGTTTTCTCTTTTAGGAAGTTGCGTTGCGCGTTTCACACTCCTCCCTGATGAGTTCCGATAGAATGAAACCTAGGTCGGGGGATTGGGCGGTGACGATCAATTTTCTTTAAGAGACATCCATTACCTCTTTGTCCATTGGCAGCAGTGTAAAGTGTGAACTGTGTTCTTCTTTTCATTGTAAAAGCCATATTGTGTTTGTCCCCCTTTTATATGTTTCTATCCACCTTTCCTATGCCTTCTTCCAAATATAATACAATTACCTCATAAAGCGAAAAGAGGTTTTCCTTATAGAGTTATATCATTTAATTGTAAGTAAAAGTACATTAGGTCCATTCCTGTTATTGGTTCTTATTCTTCTTTTCTATATTATATAATGTACACTTACACTCCATTTACCCTATAAGCTAATAAGTTTATTGTGCTTATCTTCACTATGGAGTAGCTTACAAGATAGAGCCATAGTGTAATTGGTCAAAGTAGAACTTTAAGGGTAGACTTAGTCCAATCCTAACACTTTCCAACTATGCTTGTACGTGAAGCGGGAGCGAGGTTTTAGTTTCCCAGACGGCACTCTTATGGTATATGAGCAGATTTTTCCCATTGATTTTAATACATTTGCCCGTTCCCTAGACGCTTGCTGACTGCCCTATAGTTTAGTTTAGTCCATTGTGAATCCGCTGGTAGCGTAGTTTTTGTATTTGTTTATTTCAACTATTTTATCGATTTTTATAAATATTAATAGGTTGGTTACGATTGACTGCGTCCATTCATTCATACACTTAGTTGTTTTTTGGCTAGTGTGTGTGATACAATAAATATGAACGTTAATCATGATGTGCTCGATAATTTTATATTAATAACAAAATTTTATGATTTTATAATTATATTTTACAAGTAAACTTTTTTTTTTTTTTTGCAAAATTTGAANTTGCAAAATCTGAATTTTAAAAAAAAATCTATAGTATTTTTGGAAAAATTTATTAAGTAAGTTTCATTATTGAATGTATGATTTTAAAAGAACAAGTTTCAAGCTTTAATTTCATGTTTTATACTCATTTGTGGAGATAAGAATAAATTATGCTATGATTTTTTGAAAAAAAGTGAAAAAACACCAGTCAGCTGAGTTAAACCATGCATACAAGCCTTAGAACTGAAAAGTGTTATAAAAAGTGAAACAAAGTGTTCCTACAAGAGATTTTTACAAAAGCTAAAAAAAAGCAATCTTGTGACTTTCAGAATGTCGTCGATCCATTCGAAGAAACTGACTTGGCAGAATCCAAAATTTCCGTTCCTGAAATTAAGTTCCGAGATGTTTGGAACAACTTTGTCGAATTGTTACAAGGTCGAGGAGAGATCCCTTCCCGCTCGGTGAACCTTCTTCACGTCCTTGGTTCAGTCACTGTAAGTGGAAGCTTTTGGGAACCCCCTCACCATCCCCTCTGCCTTCTCAACCTATCACGCTTTATAAGTGATAAAACAAATAGTCCTGAGCCAGCATGCTGGTGTTCATTTCCTCTTGCACCATTTTGTTTATTTACTTTGTAAAGTTTTCCCCTAAATGCACCAAATAATGGAATTACTAACAATGGATTCTTTGGATATTCAAATCAAGGATCCAAAAAAATTTTAAATTCAAAATTAAAAAAATTACCTAAATAGAACCTATAAAAAATATGTTCATAAATTAAAAATAAAATAAAATATCTTTGTAACTATTATAGAATTAAATTTTTTACTATGAAAAGATCATATGCCACCTGCTAATTTCACAAATAACATCCAGATTACCCGTTTCACTGGTTGCATAGTCTAAGGCACTACTCTCACGGTAGACTAGACTGCCGATGACAGGAAGCTCGGCCACTGGAGCAGGTGACTGCTTGTTGTTAAAATAGTTTAAATCAAAGTATCTGTTGGATCGTCAGGCCCTGAGTTGTGCAGATAAGAAGGGGATCTTGTCTTGGCCCAACCCTACCGCCGAGAAAGTGTTCTTTCTTCGCAACTCTGGGAACACGACCTCACACTCTTCCAGGTAAGGAGTTGTTATGTTAACTTGGCTAGATTTTGATTGGGGATCATGTTTCAAAACTATGAAAATCATAACATGTTGACTATTTGTACTACAGCGCATTATCGAAACACTGAAATAATGATGAATGCCGCTACTTGGGAGATTTCCCTTCTTATTTTAGAAATTCAGATGTATATATATATTTTGATAGTCGAAATTCAAGAATTTGAGAAAATATCAAATTCAAAATACAAAAAATTATACTTTTTTTTTTTCAAAATTTTGAATTGGAATTTGTTTTAGAGCTTTAATAATACAAATTGTGGTTTAATCCCGACATAATTTCATGATCTATACCATTAATTTAAAACTTAACTAAACAACCAATTCTTAGCCATCCACTGCCTTTCTAGTAAAATCCGCCTGCCCTATACTCAAAAAGAACAATATTCTTCGAGTCATCCAATATTTAAATATTACTCTTTCCTTCAACCTTCCTTGGCTTCTATGACATTTTGCAGAAGGCATTGATGACTCGGCAATACCTGCTGTAACACTAAGCGGGCTTTATTTCCCCGCTTAAAACTTCATAGAAAATAGCCACATCCATCGGAATATAGCCTAGTATTTTTTAATGTTTAATATTTTTATTGATGAAGCTACATAAATGTCGAGGCCACTTTTCTTTTCTGAAGCAAAATTGAACCCAGTAAATTTTCAGAGCCGAGTTAAAGTTTGTGAAATTTTTGCACACCCTCGATTGATTTTCTTTAATTTTTTGCACATAAATATGTGTGTGTAAAAGTTTTAGTATGTAAATAAAGAGCCATGTTTCTTAACGATGAAATTAACTGTATACTGTTGATTACTAAACGTTGAAGTGTTTTTCCAGTGTTGGCACCATTGGGCCCCAGTTTTCCGAACCACTATACACATCTGTAGTCCCTGAAGAAGACGACGAAGAAGAGGCCACATCAAAATCCAGTTATATGCCAACAGGTATTGTATTGTTATTCATCTTGTCGTCTACATTAATTATAATGTATTTAAAATGCAGGTTCTTCAACTAAAGGTGAGATGTTTCTATTCTTTCATGAATCCCATTACAAATCTTGGAAAATAAGGAGCTTGTTGGTGGTATTTTTTTCCCCCTATTTTAATTTTGCTCACTTTAATTTATTAGTTCCTACAGAAAACATAAATCTTAACTAAATGAGACATTTAGTATTCTGTCACAAAGTGAATTACCATTCGTTTAGTTGTTAAATTAATAGTCTGGGGTCTGTTTATTAGGTTTATTTTTTAATTATGCTAAACTTCTCGAATTAAATATATTAGCTCTGAAATAAAATTCACTTTTTCTAAATGATAGAATTGTAAAATATTTTTTTTAAAAACACCCATTTTAGTGTCAGTCTGCAATTGAGCTAAACTGACCTAGTAGCTTCTGTCTGTTGGCGAAGATAGTGCCAACTCCTGCAGATAAAGTGTGCCAGATGGTCAGCACAATTAACCCTCTGGCCGTTAATTTGTTTTTTAGACCGAAGCCTCTACTTTTTCATTCAAGTTGCCTCTCATTTGTCGAAATAGCCTCGTTTAGTACCTACTGGCTGGGGATTGAAGTTCATATCAAATTAAAAACACTGTCACATATTTACAAAAATTTGAATATTTTGATAATTTTATGACACCTTCCTCTTATTATTATTATTACTACTACCTGTGGAATATTCTTTGAAAGCATAAAAATAGTAAAGTTTTTTTATTTTTTACTTTTATGTGTTATTTATTTTTCTATATTTCTATCATAGTTATTTAATCACATATTATATGTTGACTAAAGAATTTTGTTGTTTACACTTTTTCGAATCGAATATCCCAAGGGATATTTTGAGAGTTTGAGGGAGTCATTATTTAAAATAATTTTCTGACTCCAAACATTATTTGCCGCAAACTGAACTCTTATAAAATCCAATTTCCAAAGTATAGCGTCTTTTGTCTTTTCAAGTAAAATTTGGGCACCTAAGATGAGTAGGCAGATATGCTAGAAAAGATGCCCAAATTTACCTAAATTTGTTGATTTGTTGTTTGTCTGGGCAGAGTACAACACATGCCAGACTGTGGCCGAGGTCCTGGATCTTACCCACGATCACTCCAGCCCTTTCCGACTGCAATTTGACGACCACGCGTGGCGACACCACCTCAACTCTCTGAAACCGCTTGGCCTGGCAATACTCCTCAACACATGTAACATGTCTACCCACGAGCACTACAACCAATTCTGCTCACACGTTACATGCGAGGCCATTCATAACGAGGACTTGGTACCTGTCATTAATCGCAGGTACAACATAATCTCGACGTGATACATGTTATAGAGTTTTTATCTCAGATTGATTCAGTAATACTGGGGTTTTTATTAAAAATATTTTTCTTATCACAGTCACTTTAAATTTATTATATATAGTTTTGTGGTATAGAGCACTAGGCTAAATAATGGTTTAAATTAGGAGGGATAGCCAGCACACTTACCTAGGTGATACTGGAGTAGAAATTGTTTAGATATAACACTAAAAAACACATAAACACATTTTTAAGGACAATCTTTCACTGTCACAGACAGCTTCATCAGGTTGACAGTCAGCTGTGGACAGTCAACCTTACAGTTCAACCAAAAGCATCAGTCTACTCTCCTGACCTGATGAAGCTGTTTGTGACAGTGAAAGCTTGTCCTTAAAAATGTGTTTATGTGTTTTTTAGTGTTATATATAAACAATTTCTACTCCAGTATCACCAAGGTAAGTGTGAGGATATCCCTCCTAATTTAAACCATGATTTAGACTAGTGCTCTATACCACATAACCTCAATTTATATATAGTTTTGAAAGAATAGTTAGGGTTAAGCTTGGATAGAGACAAATACACTTCTCTATAGGGGTGTGCAAAGTCCACTTTTTAAATTCGAAGCAAACTTGAATCAAATACACATATGTAATATTCTCGAAGCTGAATCAAATTTTGGATATTTTCTTTCATTTGTTTTATGTTTGAAAAAAAAAGTTATATTGTGGCTATTTAAATTATTTTATGCACAAAAATTACTTGTAAAATATTTTATTGCACATTTGTTTGTAATATTTAGCGTTACTCTGACAAATCAAGTTATTATTATCACAACGTGCAATTCAATTTCTTCAGATTTTTTTCCTTATAAATTTTAATTTGTTATGTACAAAACAGCTTATAATGGCTATAATCGAACATAAATGGCGTATTCTAGCTGTCCATATTTTTATTGGCGAAGCTTCATAGCTAAGTCGAAGCTGATGTTTGTTTCGAAGCCAAGCCGGAAGTTTCAAAGCTTTGCACACCCCTACTTCTCTCTTCAGTCCTTATTACACTCTTCACACTTCCAACTTCTTCACACTTTCACATTTACACATTGTTTTGAATTTTCAGAAATAAATCTTTTTCATATTGAGAGAGTCCAACACCTTAGCTCAATTGGTAGTGTGTCTGTGCTTACTGAGCTAAGAGTCCTGGGTTTGATTTCCGGCATGGCCGAAAATTTATCAATGATGAAAATATGGGTTTACCCTTTCACATTGATAAATTAACGACTAGGGACTGGATGTTGTGTCTGTCCTAGTCTTAAGTTAGATTATAAGACATATGAAGCTACGACAGGTCTAGCAAGCCGGTAGTCAAAAATATTTTATCGATTGCATAAAAAATGACCCAAGCCACACAGGCATGAAACAGTAATGGATGTAAAAATATAAAGAGACACATAAAAATACAAAAACACAAATAAAGATGTATGGGACTAAATGCTCGAAGAATTGACTCAAAACGAAAAGTGTGGATGTGATGAGTATAAGAAGAAATGGAGAGAAAAGTGTCTTTTTCATGTATAGACCTAACCTAACTATTCTTTCAGGTTGGCTTCCTTCACTATCATTTTCTTTTTATTATTGTACGGTGTTTCTACACTGTTTTATTATATATTTCCAAGCCTTTAGACAATAATTCATTTTACTATTATATATTTTTTGTGGGGCTGTACTGATCAGCCATTTTACCAATCAGGCTGATGCGAATATTTGGTTTATTTTCTTTACAATATTACAACACTAAGATGTAACATGACAGATAAAAATTATTGAATACAAACAAGTTTTTGTTCATTAAATTGTTAGTAAAAAATTAATAGAAACCAATTTCCCATAAGTATAATTGCTAAATAATGAAGATATAAAATCACCGTTGTGTCTGTTTTGTGCAGATGTTTATGTGAGCTGGCCAAACAAATAGGTTTTATTGACCACGCGCAAGATATATTCTTGCTTGAAGAACAGCTGTCTACATTCCGAAATGTTGTAAGTGTTATTATTTACAGATCTCACTATTTCTATTTATAAGCTTAATTTTTCAATTTAATGTTTCCTACTCCCCAAAATTTTACAGTTTCAATTTTTATTTTCATTTTCATTTATTAAATCTTATTTTTTTAAATATGTAATTTATCTAAATATTGCATCTGACTTATTTCAGCAGTCAGATATGGTTCGTCGAGACATAAAATTTGCCCGGACGCTTTCTATCGCTAAACTCAAGTTCCCCTTCCCGCATATGATGGCGGTGGTCGTGAGGGAGCAAAGCCGCGGGGCTCTGCAACTCATGTCACAAGGAACTGCTGACATAATACTGGATTCTTGTGTAGAGTTCTGGGACGGACACGACCTCTGCCCTTTGTCGGCTGGTGATAGGTAAGTACTCAACACACACTCGCAGCTATTTTTGTGTCTTACACACTCATTAGAAGACGTTGCCGCTATTGAAAGTAAAAGGTTTAGATTAAAACTCCTACTTCCCCCCTACAGGTGTTCAAACACATTTCAAGCTTGACTCCTTAGAGCCATTGACCACTTCTCACCAGCCTGTGGCCGGGTCACTTTAGTAAAATGCCTTCATCTTTTCTTCCACCTCTCTTCCTCTCTTACTCTAGTCCATTCTTATCTCACTTGGTTTCCTACTGTTATCTGTTCCCCTCATCTCTTTATTGGTTTCCCATGCAGTCTTTTCCCTCCAAACCTCATCATTCTCCTTAGAATTCTTTTCTTATTTGTCCACATTACATACCCATACCAACTCACCCTTGCTTCCTCTACTATATCATGTACTCCACCATCCTCATTACATGTCCTCACCATTTCACCCTTGCTTGCTTTATTTCATGTACTCTCTCTACTCCTACGCTTTCTCAGATAACTTTATTCTAATATTGTTTCTCCTTGTGGTAACAAACATGCTCCTCACAAACATCATTTTCATGGCCTCCATGTAGAAAAATGTTATTTAAAATGTTGTGTTAAAATATATCGAATTAAAGATATTTAAAAAAAATCTGTTTTAGTAATACTCTTTACGTCAGCGTAATTTCTTAACAAGGGTACAGCCATTGTTGTTCAATTTTTTTTTTTTTTTTCCCAGTTTAGATAATCAAGCCATTTGACATTCATTATTCAAAATAAAATTAGAGCTAGATTGACTCCACTATTTGATAAATCTGAATATTGGAAAAAAAAAATATGAACATATTAAGAAAGAGAAATATAACAAAAAAATATAAATAGTAACTAAATGTTAACATCCTTTGCTAAAACGCATTTACTATATCATCTGTACATCCAGTTAAATGCTAAATTAATGGCCTCTGGTATTGTTGTTAAGTTTTTACTATAATTATGGTGGGGTTAAACCACCATTAAGCGGCATTAGAGTTATAAAACAAATTAAACACCAACATTTTGGAATATATTTTATAAAATCTCAAATACTCGAATCCTCAAATCCTTACACATTGGTTCTCAAACTTTTTTCAAACTCCTTTTAGGTTGTACCCCTTGGCCATGTCTAAAAGTTTAATGTACCTCCAATTCCAAATTCCAAATGAAAGTATTTAAAAAATATGTTCATATTGATCTATTTAATCTACTGGGAAAAAATATTCGTAATCAAAATATTTCAAATGTTACAAACTTAGTTAGAGAGAATCGTTATGAACAGTTGAAAAAACATAATTTTACTGTAAAAAGTTGTATACATTTTCTTTACAAATTTGTTCAAAAATAAGAAAAAAAAGTAAACATAAACACAATATTTCTAGATAAAATTTTTTAAATGCAATACTGGAGCTAATATATTATGAGTAAGAGGGGTGTGGCTAAATGGCTTGACAAAACTTTTTGATGTTTCGTTGTCCAGTTGAATTTTTCAAGTGGAGGTCTGGCTCCAAATTTAGCTTATTGCGGTACTTATATTTTAGGTACACCATGGATTAAAAACAACTCTCACAGAGATATGTTGTTGAGAAAGGCATAATAAACTGCTGATATAAAAGGTGTAAAGTAGAGGGTTGAAAATTCTCAGAAATCTGTTTCCAGCCGAGCAAATAGAGGGAAAAGGGGTGGAAATAATCAGATAATGGTAACTGCTAACTATTAGGGTTTTCCGAAAGTCCCATGTTATTTTGCCAACTTTCTCTTGAGAACTGCTCACATACCCCTGAAAGGTGCTTGCGCACCCTCAGGGGTACGGGTACCCCAGTTTGAGAACCACTGTTCTTAAGGATTCAAGGGTCCTATCTTTATTTAAAATATGTCAAAAGTAAGAGGCAGAAAATCAAATACAAAAGCCTCATGTATGCTAATTTATGTCAATCCTTGTGATATTTCCCTCAATGTTTATGCACAGGAAGAAAGTGCTGGACTTCTACCAGCGGACGAGCCTGACATCATATTGCTCGGCATTCTCCTATCGACCCTTGACTCACGGGGTCCACAGTAACTTGTCAAATGTGTACCTGGAGCTGCCGTCCGACTGCAAGCACCTTTATATGCCCCATCGTAGCCCCACTCCTCTGGCCTGGGACTTCCGCAACGTCCTCGATCCGCGTTTCAAGGGTGTGCTTGGACAGTTCCATTCCACAGGTTGGTTCGTTTTCCAAGAAAATATATTCGTAAAGGTGTATGCCAAACTGATTAAAGTTGTTTAGTTGGGTTTTTCCCACTTGTATAATAGCTGATCAAGGGGAAAAATGGGGAAGTCCTATCTTTCCCTCTTTTTATTTATTCCTATCCTCTTATTTCTCTTTCACTTTTAAAAAAGCTTTAAAATTGATTCAGGAAATCTGATCACTCAGTAAGCGCTATCGAGTTTTAAGAATCAAATAACGACTTGCTAATTCATAATTTGTTTTTAAATTGATTGACTGATGGCAGGGAGATCAAGGTTCAAATCCTGGTTGGGTGTACTGAGGGTGTTGGTGGGGTTTCACAATATGGTTTTCCACTCTCCATCCAAGCAAATGCGGGTACACTTCCTTTAAATTCATATTTCCTCACTCATAACTCATTAGCTTATTTACTGCATATGCATATAACCTGAACATATAGTAAGATGTGGTGCTTGAAAGAGAATAAAAAGCAGATTTAGAGTGACTGAATACAAGGTGAACCACGGGGATTCAATGGTAGAGAATCCGTATACAAAGCTAACTGTCCCGAGTTTGATTCTCATGTTCAAGTTGTTGTTTTTCACTTAAATGAATATTTCACTACTCAATTGTGCTTTGTTTCAGATTCGCTGCTGGGGAACGATGCGAAGGATGAAGATATAACCGATGTTGAAGGTTGTTTTGAGTTACAATGTAATCAGGTGTTTATTGGAATGGTCACCATGCAGTACCAGGCACAGACTGATATGGTGAGTGATTTATTCTACGGTACTCAGTTTCTGCTTCCCGTATTACATGTCTAATATAACATTTGTTCCTTTTAGATGTTACTATCTATTTGTCATATCGTTCTTTACCATTTCCTTTCTCTCCCTCTTGTGTTTCGGTTTCATCTGTTAGAAAGTTGTGTTGCGTACTCCCTTCTGGTGAGTTTTGATATAATGAAGCATAGGCGAGGAGAATTGGTGGTGACGATCAATTTTCTTCAAGAGGCAGGATTACCTCTTTGTCCAGTGGTAGCGGTGTAAAGCGTGAACTTTGTTTGTATCATTGCAAAAGCCATCTAGTGTTTGTTCCCTTGTGTATGTTTCTATCCATCTTTCCTGTACCTTCTTCCAAATATAACAGAATACCTCAAAAAGTGAAAAGAGGTTTTCCTTATAAAGCTTTCCCC
>CABEEJ010000617.1:157730-226820 GCA_901482245.1 Timema douglasi
GGTGGGCTTTCTTCATTAAATTTGACCCGCCTCGGTGGTGTAGTTGGCTAACGTGCTTGTCGTGTTGAAGCTTGACTGCTGAGGACAGGGAGATCGAGGTTCGAATCTCGGTCGGGTGAACTAGGGGTGGTTTTTCCTTAATGGTTTTCCACTCTCCCTCCACGCAAATGCGGGTTCACTTCATATAATTTAACCTCCCCAATTCCTAATCCATTAGCGTAATTAGTACTTAAAGCGTACAACCCAAACGGGTAGTAAGACGCGGTGCTAAATATTATATTATTCATTAAATTTGCACTTATTGGTTTTTTGTTTTTTTTAATCAATTTCGATTATTATAAAATACAGAATCACAAAAATTTTAATGCTAGAATTCGCTCCCGAAATGAAGTCAAAAGTTGACAAATATTTGCAGTAATGTCAAAGTTTTCAAATCATTGCACGCCCCCAATCAAAATTTATTACCAAAATAAATATTTCGAATGAGAGCTTAGTTTTAAACAAAATGAGTATTCGATAGAGATGCATCGAATCCACTATTTTACAAATTCAAATCTTGAATAAAAATAAAAATCTTTGAAAAAATTATGAACAAAAGAGGAAATATAATAATAAAATAATCATAACTAAATGTTGTTTTATAATGCATTCACTGTAGCATTTATACAGTCATTTAAGTATTAATAAACGGTCTGAGGTCTGTTTTTAAGTTGGTCATATAATTATGTAGAGGCTCAAATTACCAATAAGCAGTATTTAATCTTGAACAGATTTCAATCCAAAATTTAGAAAAATTAAGTTAACAGTAACCTTTTTTAATTTTTCTAATCTCGATTCCAATATTTAACCAAATATTGAATCTCCTGAGAGATTTGAAGGTTAAGGCTCCCATCCTTAGTATTCAACCATTTTCTACATTTTGTTAATAATCCCAATACTCATCATAATAATCGTCAACTGTTTTCAGCCTGTGGCCGGGTCAATTAAGTAAAATACTTCCATCCTCCTATTTCATTTCACAATTTTCCCCTCCTCCCACTTGCACACATGCTTTTATCTGCTCCTGCCATATTATAATGGTTTCCTACAAACACCTGTTTACGTTTATGCGGGCAGGTTCAGCTTATTGACGAGCTGGAGCGAGCTTGTGTGAGGTTTGTCCACTTCAGTAAGGAGAATGAGCTCAGGTCAAGGGTTTTCTCCGAGAAGATGGGTCTGGAGAGCGGTTGGAACTGTCACATCTCATTGCTCAGCGAGAGAAACAGGTAGCACAATCATTGAAACACTTAGGACAAAAATAGGGGTGACAAAAAGCACCCACTGGGGTGAATAATAACTTGAGAACCATAGCCCAGTTCTCTAATCCTAACTTCCAACACTTAATTAGCATTGTTGTTACCCACTAACCCAGGCATGTCAAACTTTCAACCTGTGGGCTGCACGAGGCCCTATCTATGAATATGTGTGTCCCGCAGACCTCATGATATGATTCTCTTTTTTTTATATATATATATATATATATATACATAAATAGGTGAAGTGATAGTGAGACAAAGGGTGGTAGTGGAGAGGATCTAATAAGAAGAGGACAGCAGGGCTGTTGTTTTATAGGTATGTAAGAGACCCGCTAGGGAGAAGAGAAGTGTCCTTGAAGTGTTGTACAGGGTGTACTCATACCCATTGTCACACATGAAGCAAAAACAGGGACATTGACTGTAAGAGAGACTAGGAAAGTGGAGGCCATGGGAAACAAAGTTTGTGAGGAGCGTGTTAGCTGTCACGAGGAGAAACAGAATATGTAATGAGGATGGAAAAAGAGAGAATACCAAAGAAAATGACTGGGAATAACACATACCCAAGAGATCATGACTTACACACACATTTGTTTTGTCATCAATAATGAAAGTGAATTAAAAAAAAAATTTAAAGTATTTTGAGTTGTCATTGTGGCCCTTATGATCAAACAAGTTTACACACCTGCTCTAACCTCTTTGTTTATTATTGTTATTATAATTATTTTCTTCAAGAGGAAGCCATTATCTCTTTGTCCATTGGCAGCATTGTAATGTGTGAACTGTGTTTTTCTTTTCATTGTAAAAACCATATTTTGTGGCTCCTATTTTGATCCTATCCATCTTCTTTTTTTTTACCTTCAATATTTTTAATAATTGTTTTAAGGTGTGTTGCATTTGAGTGTTATTTCTCTGTTGAAAATGTGTCTGTCCACATATCACCTCAGAACAAATTTGTAAGTAATTGGTTGATTCCTAATAAATAACTGTTAAGTTTGCTTTTCTAGCAAATTTAAATTGTGATTTTTTACCCAATTTTATAAATCTTTTCTTGTTGCCATAATGTTAATGTTTTTGTTAAATTATAAACTAAAACTTTGAGTTTTTAGGTTGCCCAAGTTTTTGAAAAGTTGGGCAGTTATTAGGGATCAACGAAGCTTTGATAACATCAGTATCAATTTGAATTTTATATTATTCAATTTGTTAACTCGAATCATAACTAACTAGAAAAAAATTGATAGGGTCTCAGGCTGTTAGCAAGTCTCACTATGTGCCTAAAATATGTTAATCGATTTTTAACAACAATTCCTGTGAGGCCAAATAAAATGATTATTAATTATTACCACATTGACTGGAAAATAAGCCACTTTCTTTTTCTTTTTTCAAAACAGCCTTTATAAAACCTTTGGATAGCCTATAATCGCAGCTTTGGATAATATGTAAGAAACACGTTAACTTTGGAGACTGATATATATTGAAATTGTTTATAATCACCACAATAGATGGTGCTCTTTACCCCTTAACTTGGTCTTTATTCATCCAATTTCCATTCAATACCTTGTTGTTTTGTTTTCCTTATTTTTATCAATTTCCATGCACTGCAGTTGGATTTCACTTAAAAATTTGTTCTGTCCATAAATGCACAAGAGTTAAAATTTCTATTGAAAGAAAATCTAAATATTCCATAAAAAGAATAGTTATTGTATGATATATTTTCCATCCAACGTCCATTTCTAACACCTTTAACAACTAAATCTCAGAACATAGCCTTTTAACTCTTGAAATTAAAATAAATTGAGACCACTACCCTCCTTGCATTGCCGCATGGAACCTTGACCAGTTTTTGTGTCCATTCTTGCTCTGGTTGGCAACCCTTGTGTTATTTTGAGTGTGTAGCATTAGTTGTGGGCCCCTAAACACTGCCCTCAGATCAGACAGTGACCACTTAGAGAGTGGGGCGACCCCCTGCCATGGATTCTCCTCCCCCTCATCTCTTCAGCACACCCACGTCTCTCAAAAACAAGATGGATGTCCAGAGGAAGGGGTTGGTCTCCTGCAATCACGGTATGTGTGTTTCAATGATGGCACTACAGGATCATGCGACACTTCTGACATTTATGACATATATGATATACAAATATATCAAATTCAAATATTAATTTTACCCACGAATTTTGAATCTCAGAAAATATGATAAGAGGGAGAGAGTTTTATTTTTCCCATATTGTTCTGATTTTTTTATTTCTTCAATTCTGGTTTTGTTTTCATTAATTATTTAGTTTAATAAAATGAAAGCACCACGTCTTACTACCTATTAAAGATATATGCATATGTATTAATTACGCTAGTGAGTTTAGGGATAAGGAAGGTTGAAATTAGAGAAAATGTGTCCACATTTACATAGGGTTAGCTTGGATAAACCACCTTCAGTATACCAGACCGGGATTTAAACCTTGATCTCCTTGTCATTGGATGTTGAATCTATTGCGAAAGTGACGCCTTAGACTATGTGGCCACCGAAGCAGGTTTTAGTTGTTTAAAAATCTAGAAATAACTAACTGATGACATTTTTTGTTATAATATTTATTCATATCTTTTTTAATTTATTTTAGCATACCCCCTATTTTGGTTGTATGCATATGTAATAACTATGCTAATGTTTAACGATGAAGAAGGTTACATTTAGAAGAAATGTACCAACATATGCATTAAAGAAAGACAGAAGGGAAGACCATGTTGGAAAAAAAACCTTTTAATACACACAACAGAGATTCAAACCTTGATCTTCCAATCATTTGTAGTCCAGACTATTGAAAGAGTGACATCTTAGACCATGCGGCCACCTAACCGAAATATTCATATTTGAAGAGTCCGCTGCAAAAACGATGAATGCCACTTTTTAAAGAAAATGAGTTCTTGGACATTTTATTGTTTAGTTAACAAATGTTTTTATATATAAAAACTATATTTTATGTTTTGAAATTATTAGATAATTCAAGGTTTTTTTTCTACTGTCTTGAAAGCATAGTTAAGTTAAATGTTTTTTCTAAGTAAAATAGATTACCATCCAGCATAAAGGTTTTCAACTTTTAAAAACTGTTTCCTAATAAATAAGAATTTATGACATACATCATTTTTGCAGTAAACTCTTCATTTAGTTAAATATTAAATTAATGATCTTGGGTCTGGTTGTTAGATTTGTCCTATAATTATGATTGGCTAAGCACTTACTCATCATCATAATGGCTCTATAATAAAACTCGGATTCAAAATTTTGATATTTCTATTGAATGTTATTTTAACATATTTCTAAATTTTGAATATTCTTAAGAATTCTAATATTTGAATATTGAAGGAACTAACCCTAATAATATATATATTATGATGATGAGTAAGTGCTTAGCCAATCATAATTATAGGACAAATCTAAATGAAGAGTTTACTGCAAAAATGATGTATGTCATAAATTCTTATTTATTAGGAAACAGTTTTTAAAAGTTGAAAACCTTTATAGCTGGATGGTAATCTATTTTACTTAGAAAAAACATTTAACTTAACTATTAGTTCCTTCAATATTCAAATATTAGAATTCTTAAGAATATTCAAATATATATATATATATATATTTGTACAATATTATGATAAGGATAAGAAATCAGGTTTTAATTGGTATGTTCAACACAAGAATGATGAACAAAATAATAGCGATTTGTAGGAAATCCACCAGCAATACCATTTAGGATGAGTAAGAAAAACAAATGTTCTCTAAATTTAAATTTAATTTGCTTTAAATATCTTTAACATTATTTATTTTTGATAGATCCAGTTTATAGGGTCTTTAAATTATACTAAAAGTGACTGTATACATTTAAGATAATTAAATGTTTAGTTTTTTCACATAACAGCTGATGGAAAAAAGTTAATTTTGGTAAATAAATATTTTATGTGAATCCTAATCCAAAATAAGTTTAATTTATTTTCAAATTTTCTAAAACCAATAGAACAATTGCTAATAATCCATAAATACATGTTTTGTTTCAACTTTCTTTATTGCTAATAGGAGGATCATTAATAATTTAAATTCAGTCACATTTTAATGCACAAATCAATAATAAATATCATCCACTTTGGTGGTCTAAGGTGTCGCTCAGGGTTCGATCCATATCGGGTGTATTGAGGGTGATTTTCCTAAATGGCTTTCCACTCTCCATGCAAAAGCAGATACATTTAATCTAAATTCAACCTTCCTAATCGCTAACACAATAGTGTGGTTAGCAAATTGGCATACAACCCAAACTGATGGTAAACTTGGTGCTAGAAAAAAAAAAAAAAATTTTTTGTTCTATCTCCACTTAATTGTTTAATTTACTCTTTATAAACTCAAATTTTATGGCTGGATTTTTCAACCACGGCAGGTATTTTATTTTAAAATAATGTGTGCTATGGTATATAGTGGATTTTAAAAATCTTTGCATGTTGATGTTCTTTGTTATTTTTTCTGTTTATTTGCATGTTTCCTCATTTACAATTTATCGTTTGGTCAGTTTATCTCATTTACTATTAAATACATTTTTTTTTTCAATATCTTTTTAATGTGGGATTATTCTCTGTAAACAAAATACTGTGAAACTTTTGGTTTTGGTAAGAATTTAAACATGTATTAAAAACATTAAGGTGATTATTATTACTTTTCTCAAAAAGTAGTTTTATTAACATTGTTGTGTAAATTTAAATATAAAAAAGTTTTTAGCAAAGACTAGCACAGCTGAATGTCTTGGGTTCATATCTCTGCTGGAGCTGTTGAGTGGGCCAGGCTGGATGCAAGTTGATATAAATATACTTAGAAAATTAAATATAACTTTTTTTTTTTTACCTTTTAGTAGCTTAGTCTAGCAAACCAGACTTATGAATACTCAATTGTTATCTCATTGTTTTTAATGATTTCACATAATTCCCAGATCTTATGACATGAGCTATCCAAAAAATCCTCTATGTCCTTGGTCCCCAAGTTTTGGTGTGTCACAAAAATTTTTTCAAATGTGAAAATTTAGTAATTATTTTAAATGTGAAAATATGAAGGGGAAGCAGGAAAGTAAAAATATTTTTATTATTTATTATTTAGCACCGCGTCTTACTACCCGTTCGGGTTATACGCTTTTTAAGTACTAATTACGCTAATGGATTAGGAATTGGGAAGGTTGAATTAGAGTAAGTGAACCCGCATTTGCGTGGAGGGAGAGTGGAAAACCATTTAGGAAAAACCACCCCCCAGTTCACCCGACCAAGATTCGAACCTCAATCTCCCCGTCCTCAGCAGTTGAGCTCAACACGACGACCGCGTTAGCCAACTACGCCGCCGAGACAGGTAAGTAAAAATAAGGTGATGGTGTGAATCAAAACTGAATTTCAAAATAGACTGCAATTGTCAGACTTCTTGCTCCTAAAAATGATTCACATTGACATGGACATCAATGCTGTTATCAACCGAAACCAAAAACAATCTTCATTATGCTAAGATGGATAAGTTTTTTTTCCCCCTTAAAATCATATTCAATAATAATTTTTTTTAATCCATTAAAAAATTAGATTAAATAATCATCCCCCTTCTTCTTTTCCTGTCCATTAGAGCTATGTGGGTTATAAAAAGTTTTTGTTCTAAAATGTTTTGGAAGCACTGCGCTATGTATTGAATCTTGGTTCAATCACACTTTAAAAATACAAATTTTCTGAGGTGTTCAAGCTATTTTTGCACAAACCATTTCCATTAACAACCTCGCTCCACGCCCACTCCACTTCCCCCCTACCCCACCTAGTTTTGACTGCGCTCAAGAGGTCGGTGTGCCTCAATCGATTGATTACCAATTTCCCTCCAGTTTTGTTCTTGGAAGGGCAGAAAAATTAGTTTTGTGTGATATTTGATTTCACTAATAAATGCAAGTCCCATATGTTATCAAAACATTTGTTACCTGCTTTGTTGGCCACATTGTTCAGGTCGTCACTCTCACAATAAACTAGACTGCCATTGACGTGGATATCGTGGTTCGAATACCGGTCGGATGTACCGAGGGTGGTTTTTCCTAAATGGGTTTCCATCCTCCCGCCATTCAAATGTGAGTACACTTCCTCTAAATTCAACCTTCCTCATCCCTAAATCATTAGCTTAATTAGTACATGTTATATTTTCTTTACTCAGTAGGTAGCGTGTCTGCCTACTGAGCTAAGGGTTCCGGGTTCAATTCCTGACACGGGAGAAAATTTATCATTAATGAAAATATGGTTTTACCCTTTCACATTGATGAATTAACAGCTGGACACTGGATGTGTTGCTTGTCCTAGTTTTAAGTTAGATTATAAGGCAAATGAAGCTAAGACAGGCCTAGCAAGCTGGTAGTGGAAAATATATGGCTTGAATAAAAATCTGAAGCGGGCCAACGGCTGGAAATAGTAATGGATTTATACTGTATATCCTGAACAGGTAGTAAAACACAGTGCTTAAAATTAATTTAAAAAACACCTTTTTGTGCTACGTGAATGTCAAAATTATGAAACCCAAGCAAACCTCCAAATGTGTTTGTGTTTGACACTTGCACTTTCGTTGGTGCAAAAAAGGTTTGTGTTTTTATTAGAAATGAGTTAAATCTACTTTATCTAGAACCCGAATCTTTGCTGTATGTACAAATCTTGAATCCCATCTTAGAAAACTGCAATAAGCATAACAAATAACTATTTTTCTCACACTATTACATTTTTTTCCTTCAATTCGGTTTTTGTTCAGATTAATTCTTCAGTTATTCTAGAAAATAGAAATAGTAAAGCAAATAGAACATTAATTTGATTGGTAATTTAATGTTATCGAGTTTGGTTGCTATATTTGTGCTATAATTATGATGGCCTAAACCTCTAGTAAGCTTTAAAAATGAATATCAACATTCAAAAATAAAATTAACTATTTATTTTGTTCAAATATCAAATCTGAATTTATTTTTAATCCTTGAATTGGAAGTAACATTAAGTATTTAAGGAATCTATCACTAAATTTAATATAAATAAGTGCATCGGTACTGGTAATTTCTTGTTTGGCATGATTTAAGGTTTCTCAAGCTAAAAAATATAATTTTTTAACGGTTGTAATTTTGTGATATGTGTTTTTGACTACAGTAGCTCTCGTAGACTAACAAGGACTGTTTACTTCCCCTCTCCCTCCAATTATTTCCTTCTTCTCCTTTCCTTCGTAGCAATCACTTTGTAAACTCTAGGGTGTTGAGTTTCTCGGCTCCCAGCGCCATCAACCTCGAATTTTCACAGGTCAAGTTTGAAGAAGAAACCAACAACGATTGGTTCGAGGAGTCATTGCCGAACAAGTCTGCACTGAGTCACAGGTGAGTCGCATTCACCCAAATATTATTATTCTGAAATATAGCACTGTGTTGATGATCAGAAAGTTAATATGTACACTCCAGTCCCTGAAGGTAGCGAACTTACCTTTCACGTTTCAATAATGCTGTAGCTTATAAGGTAGTTAAGTTAAGACTGATATATTTCATGGTAGATGGAGTATACTTGGTTGTGCTCGTGTGTTTATAAACATGTTAGTATACATGTAACATGCATGTACACTTAATTTACCCTGAATGGCAGCAGTCTTCTTAACCTGAGGTCAGAACAACTTTTTTTTTAATCTTTTACGAAACATGATAAACATAAGAATTTATTTTTCTAACGTCGGTAGTTGTTTTTTTCCTCGCCTCTAATTTTGCTCTCATTTATTCTTTAGATAAAAATATAAATACTAACTAAGGTTAAAAAAATTGTTTTATTAAGTTGAGTGGTAAATTAGTGATTTTGAGTTTGGCCGCACTAGTAGGCAACATAATAATCAATTTGAAAAACTTTTTTTTTTTAAATTCAATATGAGATGTGTAATACATCTCAATTGAATACCCTTGATCACAGCTTAAAATTATGTTGTAATATTCCTGTTTTAACGCCATTCATTTTTTAAATTACCATAGTATATTCTTACTTCGATTTTAATTTATTTCAGTTCATGTTAAAAGTTAATGTAACTCTCTTCTTGGATTCTTAGCAAGCTGTGTTTCTTAAGACTTATCAATCGACTAGGATTTGGAGATTTTAACCCTGGGGCTGACCTTACGCGCCCACATTTTGTGTCACACAGATGGAAATTTAACTTGCATGTCGCAAGCTCTATTTCTTTCTTACTGCCAAGTTATGTGACAAAAATAAACACGATGATTGGTTGCTGAGAGGGGAACTGTAGAGTTTTGTGGATGTTCCCAAACCTGTAAAACAGATGCAGTAGATTTCGAGTAAACCACACATGTGTATGTTTGTGCATTCAATTATTTCTTTACATGAGAGTCACAATGTATTTGTAAAGAACACATGTTTTTTCATGTGATCGGATCTTATTTTATTAACAAGCGACATGTCATTAAAAGTAAATGCAAGTCTAAAGAATAAAAATGGGTTCATGCACTTTAAACTCATCAACAACATTTATTTAAATTTTCCTAACTATGATCTACAAAACACAACATGGCGAGGTGTTTTTTATTTTCAGGGAGCATGAGAGTCAGGACAGCATGTTGATGCACAGTGATGACCTCAACTCTCAGCAGGAGATGTGGAGGTCCCTTAGTTGTCTCACCGACAGCACCGAACAGGAGGCTCCCGTCAACTTTGACATGTCCAACAGGGTTAGTCGCAATCGCAAGCCAAACAGGGGGCTTTGATTACCTTAAGTGCTAGCAGTGTTCGGTATGATCTCTATTTTTCTCTTATTATAATAAGACAGAGTAGAAACATTGTACAGTAATGTAAAGTGATAGTGAAGGAAACCAATCTGAAAGGATAGTTAGGCTAGGCCAGGATATAAAAACACACTTCTCCATTTCTTCTCTTAAACTATTGCACTATATTACACTTCACACATTGTTGAATTTTCGGAGATGTTCCTTTATCATTAGAAGAGACACATTGAAAACACAAACAAGGATAGGCTATGGAACTACATGTTTCTAGAATCAGGGGCGTCACACCGGAGGGGGAGGGCTGGACCTCAATTTTGGCTAAAAGCTTGAAAGTTGGGAATTTTGTGAGAAATGAGATCTTGAATTGGGAAATTCTACGCTTATTCTGTACCCCATTACTTTCTATTATGAATGTCCTTAACCACAGACTTGTACAGACAAATTTAAAATTTCCCAAATGTTGATCCCTCCTCTATAAAAAATCTCAACTTCAAAAATCATAAAACATTGAAAGGAGATTCCTTCTGTAGTAATTTGTAGAAAGCTTTGTTAATCAAGTAGTCTAGTAGCACCATTGTCAGTAGACAGATACAACGCGCAGTCAGTGCATGCCGAATGCGTTATTGAAACGAATCATAAGGCTACGGCCATACGAGCTGTAAAACACTCCCAAAACCCGCAGTAAAGTAAAGCATGAAAATGCACCCAAAAGATTCAAATGGAGCCGGCTACATAACGCTGTAAATTAATGCTTAGTTGGGAAGTGGAACTCATTTCAAGGTCATGTCGCAGACGAATAGGCCTGGGCCAACAGTTCTGGTGACAGTTTACATCGAAAGAGTGGCCACACGTGCAGTATTGTGTAACGGCGTCATATTCCTGTCTCGTGTGTTCTCTTTATTTTATTTACCATTTTATTCCATAATGGACATTGATTCAGTAGGTAGCGAACACCTCATTATTGGGGTACAAAAATATCCATATCTATCTGTATGACGTAAAGTGTGAAGGGCACATAAACAGTGATTTGAAGTTGCAATATTTGTCTAGCGTAATGGACACTCTTAACAGGAGATGCTTGGGATGGATTCAGTTTTGAAGAAACACACTCTAAATTACAATATGTTTTGAATAGTTTATTCACATACCAGTAGCCACATTTTAGGGCAACTTCCATAAGGCAGGACATTGGTAGACAGGTATCAAAATACTGTAGGGATATCAATATATTCCATTTTTTATTGCTTTATTTTACAGTTGGGAATGTTTTTAAATAAACATGGCCAAATTGCTAATTTTTTGCTAAAGTGACGAGTGAGTTCTACAGATCAGTTAGATATTGCTTCCAAGTGTAGTAATAAAGCAGTGGTTTCCAACCTGGGGGTCGCAGCGTGTTTTGTGTGGGGTCACAATATAGAGGTTTTAGCTTTACATTTACTTTTCTCAAGGATTTTAATGATTATAGGAAGATTCTTAGTTCTAATAGAAATGTAAGTTGTTAAAGTGTTTAAAAAAAGTCCTAGTTACTGCTTAGGATCCTTTTGGCTATTCCATTCTTATAGCTTCTTGCCGACTTGGTCTACAGTGGCAGCCTTGTAATGCTGCTAGCATAATATAAAATCATCCCCCAACCCCGGGCTTGTTGATTCTATTTTACCACATATTAGTTGCATATAATCATTATTATAAGCAATTTATAATTATTAAAACAAGCATTGGTTGACATGCGGATTTAATGTCATGCTCTTTTGGTTTGGTTTGGTTTATTGGTGAAGTTGAGGTAAGGATTTTAATTTTGGCCAGGGGTAGTTTATTATAGCATCATCCCAAGCAAATAAGAGTACATTTCCTCTCAATTTTACCTATCCTAATGGTGTAGTTAACTGTAGATAGTCCGGGCCAGTAGTAATACACAGTGGAAAAAATTTAACTAGGATTTGATCGCTTTTAAGTTATCAAATGGTCGTGATGGCCGCAGAGAGAAAAGTTGTGGTTATTAACTACAAAATGTTGGAAACTGTTGTAATAAACTCAGTTAAATTTTTCAATCTAAAATACACGATTTGAACAATATCTGCAAATCTAAATAAATATATTCAAGTTCAATTGGATATTTAGCTCAGCTGTAGGTGAACTGAAATTAATAATCATCCAAGTTATTTCCTTATGCAATGAAAAAGCCTTGTAGCTTTAAAAATCCATAATGAAGTAATAAATAAATTTAAAAATACATTTGCCTGAAAATTCAGGTTCAAGGCTTGATTATCACCCCAAATTTAAAACAAAACTCTGAGAGTCCAGCTCCCCCTCCCCCTTCCTTCCCCCCAAATATATTTCGTGCAATGCTCCTGTCTAGAATGATTTGAAATATGTAACTGAAAACTTGCAGTGTTGCCAAATTGATGTAACTAAATATGGTTTGAAAAGAATAAATATCTTGCTTCAAATTAATAATTAAAAATAACTTTAGAACAAACAGAGACTATACTTGAAATAATAAGTAAATTAAAAAAATATATATTTTATTTAAAAGATATAATAAATGAAATTATTTTATTTATGGTTTTTTTTTATCACAGATTTAAACCAGGAGGTAGTCTGGACTTGGTTACCCATTGATGTGCAAGTTCCCTTTGCTTAAGTTGAGAGTTATTGCAAGTGGCTGTCAGGAATGCCCAGAGTACTCTGGTGTTGTAGCAGGAGTCAAAGTCCTTATTGTGGGTGTTAGCATGGGAAAGAACTGGTTTATCTAGATTTTTGTCGTTGGTATTGAAATAATGATTGTTCATGAGTATTCTCAGAGGTCCTGTTGTGAGTCCAACTTATTCAGCCTCACAAAAAATTGCATTTAATTTTGTGGATTTAGTTGGATGTGTTGCATTCATAATGGCCTCGGACGCGGTATTGCTTCTTGGTGTCCCTACTATCGAGGGTCTTTCAGGGTGGGTGGATCTTGCAGATGTTGCAGCGTTGTTTCATACACGGGTTTGAACCTTTTGCTGTGATGATTGAGGTGAACATTTTGTTAGGGTCAGGCAATTTTGGATGTACAAGATGGTTGGGAAGATTATATGGCCGTTTGAAAAAAGATTCTCAGGGGAGAGCTGAGAAGGTTTTATGTCTGAGTGGGAGAAGTTAGAAAGTTGTAACCATTCTTGAGTATCGTGTTTATTCTCTGCAATCCTGGATGGTATTTGGTAATGAAAGGTATGTCGTCAGAAGTTTGTCTGTGATTTGTCAAATCATATGAGATGGCTCTGGAGATTTGAGTATCAATAAGAGTTGAAGGGTACCCTCTTTCTTGAAATGCTGAGGAAAGTTTATTGCAATACTGAGTGAGGTCAGCACTGTCTGAACATATGTGTTTGGCCCTAAGGGCCAGGCTGTAAGGGAGAGACTTCTTAGTGTAAGAAGGGTGGCTGCTGCGGCAGTGAAGGTATTGTTGGTTGTTTGTAGGTTTTATGTGAACTGTCGTGCGAATATTATTGTTCTCATTAAAGACATCAACATCCAAATAGGTGACATGCTGTAGTGAGATATTGTGGGTGAATTTGAGAGTACTGAAATTTTTAAGTTTTTTCAAAAAGTTGTTGAGCATCTCTCTTGAATGTTATTGTAATTACTTGGAACTTTAAGAAATATATATATATATAGAAAGATAAAATAATAGTCATCATTATCATAAATTGTTTTCAGCTTGTGGTCAGGTCAGTTTAGTAAAATGCCTTTGTCTTCCTCTATCCTTGCATAATTCTTCCTCCCTTGCTCTAGTCCACTTTTGTACTCTCACTTGCACACTTTCTCTTATATTCTCCTCCTCTGTCCTTCTTGGTATTCTTTGAAGTTTTCTCCCTCAAATCCCTAAACTTCAATTCCGGTGTCTCCCAAATTTGATTCACGATAACGAAAAAGAAAGACATCAAAATTATTTAAATCAATTAAAACAAAATAACTGAATGGATGGATAGAAAATTATACTGAAAATAAAAATAAATATTTAAATTTGGAAAAATATGAAATATAAAAATGAGAATCATTACAATTTCCTGGTATTTATTTAAGGAACACCTTTCTTTCTTTTAAAGGTAATATTTTATATTTAGTCTATTATATAGTACTCTGTAATATTCTTACTATTTCTTGTGTTCACATTTTTTTCAATCTTCAGATATTTAATTCAAGATTTGCGATTTAAAGATAAAATTATTAGATTCATATTAATTGAGATTCAGAAAAGTGGATTCGACCCATCTCCTAGTTTTTAGTGTGTTCTAATAACTAAAATACTATCCTTTTTACTAGTTGATGTTTTAACCTGTTTTTTGTTTTCCATAGGCAAAGTTGCCTCGAGGGATCGAGAACATCCGACCTCATCTCGAGAAGATTGATAATGTCCCTCTACTCGTATCTCTATTCACGGACTGTACTCCTAGTGCGACGCGGGATATGCTGCACATCATGCAAGAGTACGGGGAGGTGGTGTGCATCATTGGTTCGTCGGCCAGCGCCGAAAACATGCCCATCTTCCTACAAGCCGATGCTAGGTATAGTTAAATTTACTTTTTACTTAACTTTTTCCAGGCACATTCACACAAGGTTTGTAGTACTGGACGTCCAGGGAGCGTTTGACTCCGTGTCTCATTCCGGCCTTCTCCTTAAACTTCTTGCTGTTGGACTGCCCATTCACTTACTTCACCTCCTTCAATCTTTACTATTAAACCGAACGTTCCAGGTTCGCCTGAATGCCGTGTTATCCACATCCCGTCCCATTCGGGCCGGTGTCCCCCAGGGGTCCCTCCTCTTTCCACTTCTCTACTCCATGTTCACCCACGACATCCCTCTTCCTCCAGGTTGTAGCTTGTCCCTTTATGCGGATGACACGGCGCTGTTGGCCAAGTCCACGGACATCCGAATTCTCCTGGGCAAGCTTTCCTGCGCCCATCTCACAATCACCCTACAATTACACATTAGCGTAAGTGCGTATAACCCGAACGGGTAGTAAGACGCGGTAATAATAATAATAATAATAATAATAATAACTAATCTGGGAAAAAGCAATGAATACAAGTTAATCTAATTACATCAAAACTAATGCTAATAAAAACGTTCGATACCTAATTAATAACATCTAATACTACTGATTTGATAATTTAAAAATAGTATATTGATCATTTAATCTACTTTTTTTTAGCGTTGACTTACATTTTCAAGTATTTTTACTGGGTCGAAAGAAAATATTTAAATTAGGGCTGGGCTGATCAGCCCTTGCCAATTAGGCTGATGTCAATCATTTGTTGCCGATCTTGCCATTCGCCGATTCCATCATTTGTTTTTATTTGATTTACAATACAACAAAGTTAATATGCAAAACAATACATACTTATTAAAATCTTAAATATGTTGTAGTAGTTATTTGAAGTAGAGGGAAGAGAGAGTAGAAGGTAGTTAAGTTAACAGACCCCACCAATTGTAGTGGAGCTCCTCTGGGCCCAAGTTATTGGTACGCAACTGAACAACTAACTCTAAGACAATACAGCTCTAAAAGCTTAATTTAATTTATCTCTGAGTGCAGCGGGTTATTTTTTGAAAAATTTTCCCTGCATCTTTTTCAGTTGTTAATTTTTCGTCATGTANCCAAGTTATTGGTACCCAACTGAACAACTAACTCTAAGACAATACAGCTCTAAAAGCTTAATTTAATTTATCTCTAAGTGCAGCGGGGTTTTTTTTGAAAAATTTTCCCTGCATCCTTTTCAGTTGTTAACTTTTCGTCATGTATTATAGGTCTAACTTACATTTTAAAACTTTAATGTTGGTATTTGTATTCTCTCTATCCTTGAAAAATGTATGTAATATGTCTCATTAACAAATAAACTAAACTAAACTAAACTTAACTTTTTAGAGCATATAAAAATACAGCTTTCAAAGCTGATGTTGAGCCAAGAAAGATCACTTTTATCTTTCAATTTTCTTGGTTTACATCATCTGTAAAAAGTGACATTTGCTCTTATATAAATACATCAAAGAAAGTTAACTTTTTGAAACCCCCTTTGGTGTACATATGGTCAAAAGCGTCACTCTCACAAAAGACCGGACTGTCAATGATTGGAAGGTCAGGGTTCAAATCTCGGTCAGGTATATTGAGGTTTTTTCCACTAACGGTTTTCCACTTTCCCTCTACGTAAATGCCGGTATACTCTCCAAATTCAATCTTCCATGTCTCTAACACTTTAAACTAATTAGTACATATGCATATAACTTCAAAACAATGTGTTTATCCACAGTTGATATGTTAAGGAACGATATTAAAGAGTATAGGTAGTTTTGTTAACAATTTTGCTATCACAAAAACATGTCTTTATCTTATTTTATAATAAATTTGTGTTAACCCATCCAATTAATTAATTAATTTCATCTATAATTCCACCATGCTCATGCTTATCTCATTGCTCTAACTAATAAGATAGCCTAGCCAAATAGAAAAAATTTATTTCACACACTTTTTTTTTGCTTTAAAGCCATTTTACTATTATTAAAATATATATTTAATACACAGTTCAAAAGGATTGCAAGTTAAAATAATTAGTTATTGCAAGTATAATCAAAACCAAAGACCTGAAATTAATTGAAATATTTTCAAGGCTTATCCAACTCTCTTTTTTTACTTCCCTTTCACTCCCCTCCCTCTTTATATATATATATATATATATGCTGGTGTTTCAGTCTTGCTGTGGAGCCCTTGTATCCCCAGGTGTGCCAGAAGCTGCCAGTGTTTGTACCCCCTAATCCAAATCAAGGGTCATCACCCGTGGATCTCAGTCGGGCCCTCAACTCCATCGCCTGCTCCCTGAGTTTCCGCAGAGAGGATCCCATCTCCATATTTCATCTCATCATGGAGGTGAGCGCCCGAGCGCTCGTTGGCCTGGACAAGCTGTGCCAAGTAGAACCTGGTAGTTCAGGACAATGAAGATAACTAATTACATTTATTTTTATCCCTTTATTAGTTTTCTGCATAGTAAAATATAAATTTTAATTCATTCGCATAGGTAGGCCATGTGAGATATGATCTCATCTAGTTGGCCGTTGACAGGTCATGGTTTGAATCCTGTCCAGGATGTTTTTTCTTAAAATTATTTTATGCGTCATGCATAAAAATGTGGATATATTCCCTCTAAATTTTATCTTACCCATTTCTACACTACTGGCCTATGTAACATTTGAAAAAATGTGATTGGGATAAAAGGGTAATTTATTGTTTGTTCCATAACTTACCCTCTCTTGATTATTGAGGCGGCACTGTGGCTCAGATGGTTGCCTAGCTGGGCTAATATTTAGTTATGCCATAGTGGGAAATCAGGGGGCTTAAAGGTGATTTGAAGCTCACTTTGAGGAAAACAAGTACTTTGATGTGTTCCTATTTGTTGTCTTGTCATTTTGACAACAAAAAAAAAATCTTACTTCACCCTCTCCGCCCTTTTTGGTTATTCTTTCAGGAAGCTGCATTTCTATTTTCACACGCTCTTGAATAATATTGGTGGAAATAAACTCAGGGTTCCGATATTGGCTGATACCAACTGTTCAGTCCTTTCAAATCTAATCAAATACGGAAATAACATTTTTGTTGAGTAATTTTTTTTCTAGCCTAGTTTCATTTTATTTATAGTTTCTTATTTATTAATTTTCTTGTTTGTTGTTTGTTTCCCGCCATTTTCAAGTGTTGAAAGGCGTAATGAAGTAGGGAAACTGGCCAGCCTCTTGTTTTAGTGGTCAGCACTTCTAGCTCTAATCTAGAAGTCCCAGGTTGGATTCCTGGAGGTACCATCGATATTTTCCCCCGATTTTGTTACTCAGTATACATCGATTGTGTTTCCGCCTTGCCTTATCTTTCGATAACTGTATTTAATAACAACTATGCTCCTCTTTGTACAAGCCATGCTGTGTTTGTTACTTTTTTGTTTGTCCCTATCACTCTTTCTTCTACTTTCTTTCACCATAACATTAGATATCTCAAAGAGTGAAAAGAGGTTGTCCTTAAATAGATTACATTTTATCAGTAGAATTTTCCTACGTCACGTTAAATCTGTTCTGGTGTTATTAATATAGCTAACCTTTAGTGGCAAACTATCGAATCTAAACGATGGGAAAACCCTGCTTCGAGGCTCGAATCTTGGTTGGGCATACCAAGGATGGTTTTTCCAAAATGATTTTCCACACTCCTTCCGTGCAAATTCTGGTACACTTTGTCTAAATACAACCTTCCTAATTTCTAACACCATCAGCGTAATTAGTACATAAGCGTATAACCCAAACAGGTAAGACACAGTTCTAAGAAAGAAAAAAAAAATGAGAAAGGGGACTAAATGTTACTCTCATATAGTCTGGTTTACTAGTGATGAGAAGGTCGCAGTTTGAATCTTATCCTGATGTACTGAGGTTTGTTTTTTTTCCAAAATGTCTTACCACTTTCCCTTCAATGCTCATGCAGGTTCACTTCCTGAATTACACCTTCCTCATCACTGCCATATTTATCATCATGAACTGTAGCCAGGTCAGTTTAATAATATGCCTCCAACTTCCTCTTTCCTTTCTCAATTCTTACTCCTTTGTTTGCTTCCATTCTTCTCCTTTCCCTCACACACTTTCTGTTAAATGCTACTCCCATCTCGTTCTTTGTCTCCCTCATGATCGTTTCCTAACATACTTAATCTCCATCACTCTCCTTGGGATTCACACCTTTTCAATCCTAATTACATGTCCATACCATGCCACCCTTGCTAAAGTTCGGGGTGGGGGTGAGGGATATACTATCATGGGAGACCATAATGTGTAAATTACCAGTTTTTAAAAAACCCCAGCCTCTTGGGTCTGAGACGAGTATGTTAGTGCTCGCCAAACTCTGCTCTATTAGACTCACTGTTGTGTGTTGCAGTCTCGCCATTATATGCAGAGCATGTGGAACTGCGTACAGTTCTGGATGTGTTGTTCTGCTTCTCTCTGTATTGCTCAAGTGCTCGGAATATTATTCATGTTGCCCCCGCTGCTTCCTGTTGGTGAGTCACGCTGACAACGTTTGTCATAAAGCATGCTCGTCTAGTTTAAAGTTTTGTTCTTTTTTTCATTGTGTTTTTGTAATTGTTTCTTCCGTATAGTTCATAATTGGGATGGGTCCTTTTAATCTTTTGAATCTATAAAAGTATTCAAGATTTCAAAAAATATCAAAGGAAAGTTTTTGTTTGTTTTTGGACTTTGAATACGATTTTTTTTTCTGATTATGTTTTCATTTCACCGAATTTAAATTCTAATTAAAACAAAAAAAGTTATTGTTATGATTTTTTACCTGATTCAGTGACCGCATGGTCTAAGGTGTCACACTTGCAATAGATTAGACCGCCAATGACAGGGAGATCGGGGGTCAAATCCCGGTCGGGTGTACTGAGAGTTATTTTCCTAAATGGTTTTTCACTCTCGCTCCACGCAAATATTGTGAGTACATGTCATTTCATACTCCAACTTGGTGAGTTTCGTTAAAATGAAACCTAGGTCGGGGGATTGAACAGTAACGATAGATTTTATTCAAGAGGAAGCAACTACCTCTTTGTCCAGTGGTAGCAATGCAAAGTGTGAACTATGTTCTTCTTTTCATTATAAAAGCCATTTGTGTTTGTTCCCTTTTACATGTTTCCATCTACTTTTCCTGTGCCTTTTTTCCAAATATAACAAAATACCTCAAAAAAACCAAAAGAGTTTTTACTTAAAGAGCCATAATTACAATAATAAAATTTGAGGATGTGATCATCATGCACAGGAAATCTGGTTTATTACGCCTATTTAGGATTGTTGTATGTGTCCACAGGGCCATTGCTCTGGTTGGTCTGTCTGGTGATCCCTGCCTTGTCCATCTCGCTGGTTGGAATCCCCACGGACCCTCGTGTCATGCAAAGGGCGACTGGCAAGAACCAATACATCGTCAGCACTCGGGTATTATTGTATTTTTTTATTTTCTTTAAGATGTGCAAGCTCTCAATAATTTAAATTTTAGTTTAGACACTAGAGCTTTCCAAGAAGCTCACTTGAGCTCAGCTCATATGAACAATCCTTGAGCTATTATACTCCTAATACTCATGCTGATAGAGTAAAACTAAGAAAAATAGATTGATGCACCCACATTTGTGTGGGGGGAGAGTAGAAAACCATAGAAAAAATCACCCTCAATACGCTTGATTGAGACTTGAACCCCAATATAATTGTCTCTGGCAATCAAGTTAATCTCAAGAGAGGCCTAGACACCATGCAACCAATGATGTGGGTGCTCTTGACATGATAAATTATCACCAAGAAAATCATCACTGGAGTTTTTCTCTCGCAGGTGGCAGTGTTTGTACTGTGGTGTTACGGTTCCAAGTTCTTGCCTGCGATGTTTATGGTGATAGTGTTCTACGTGCTGAGTCTCTCCTATTTATGCGCTGAGATCGCACTAGCCACCAACTCCTCCTGTGCTGTGATTTACCCCAACGCCGGCCCACTCGGTGAGTCGTGGAGTGGCCACCAATACACGTTGCTAACAGTGCAACATGCTACACTTGTGCTGCTTGTCATGCATTTTGGTGAGTAACGATGGGGAAGCGGTTTTTTGGTTTCCACTAGAAGAGATTAATTAATAATATATATACTACCCTTTGGTGGCCACATGGACTAAGGCGCTACTCTCGCAATAGACTAAACCAGGGTTGGAAAACCTTTTGGCATTGATAGGTCACCTGTTGCTTCTAGGATTCCTCATAAGGCCACAAACCTTATAGATATTATAATACAATTGCCTCATAAAGCGAAAAGAGGTTTTCCTTATTGAGTTAAACCTTATATATAGTAATTTTTTTTCCAAAATATGATAGTGCTCCAATCGTAATTAGCTCGATCGATAATAATCCAGGGATGGTAAACCTGTGGCCTTTTCACATATTATTTCAACTATGTATCTTCATTGTTTACAAACTATACATTCTTAAACTGCTTACATTTTAATTCATATCAATTTTAAAGCTTAAATGTTTTAAAAAGTAAACATTCTTTTTGATTATTCTATACATCTATTAAGCTTTCCATATATGGTTGGCGCACTATCATATCTTTGGAAAAGTTACTGTACATTAAGTGTGCGGCCTTGTAAGGAATTCATGCAGTGAGATTCAGCCTTCCAGTGCCAAAAGTTTTTCTACCCCTGATTTAGTTCAACATATTTGCAGGACAAACTTAACAACCAAACTCCTGAATTATTAATTTACCACCTAATTTTAACATGAATTCATATTAAAACATAAATATATTATCTTTTAGTTAGGATTTCTATTTTCTATGTCAACTAAATAATTAATGTGAATAAATCAAAATATATAAATAAAACTTACACTTTGTTTGGGAAAGATAGACTTTACCTACTCGTTCCAATATTAGAAAGTTTGGAAAACGTGCTTTAAATAGTAACTGAATGTTAGCATAAAATTGTAGGTGACCTGGCGGTCTAGGGGTAAGGTGTCAGACTTCTGTGCTGGCGGCCGGGGTTCAACCCTCAGTCCCGGCACAGATTTATTTGATTGTCAAACCCTTCCTTCACCTCTGACAAGACATCTTGTGAATGTGGGGAATGCCAGGCCTCCACCGTGGTTCGGATTCCACGTTAAACTGTAGGTCCTCCATTTCATATCACAATCACCCTACCATTACACATTAGCGTAAGTGCGTATAACCCGANAATCACCCTACCATTACACATTAGCGTAAGTGCGTATAACCCGAACGGGTAGTAAGACGCGGTGCTAATAATAATAATAATTAGCATAATTTATTAAGATTCACTCATTATAACATGTATAGGACCCACGTTGGTGATAAAATGCTCTAAGGTGTTACTCTCGCAGTAGACGACACAGATGACGAGTGCATCAGGGTCAGAATCTCATTTGGATGCAATGAGTTTTTTTTATAATTGGCTTTTTACTTTTCCTCCACAAAAATTCAGGTACATTTCCTCTAAATTCAACCATCCTCATTCATTAAACATTGGAGTAAAGAGTACATTTTGTGTATTACACCAACAGGTAGTAAAATACACTGCTTAAAAAGACAAAAAAATAATGATAAAAAGGTGAAGTAATAAATTAATGAGAGCTGTCTGTTAAGTTTGTCCTATAATAATGTTGGGCTAAATCATCAATAGGCAGGATAGAAGCTCTAAAACAAATTTTAGTTATTTAAAAAAAAGTTTGGACCCACTTTTTATTTCGAATATCCTTAGGGATTCTTGGATTCCTCTCTATTTTTTTATGATTTATTTGAAAAACTTGTCCAAGATTCCATCTTAAGACCTTTGTTTTAAAGCTGTCACTTCGTTCTCAAATGATATTTAATGTTGGATTGGTTGTGTTGCTCCCAGTGGTAATATCCATCAGTTTCGTGCAGCGAGAGTCCTCCATATGGCAAGGCAGTCCACACCATAATAAAGCTTGGCTCATCGCTGTAGTTTTAACGTGAGTATTTGCCTCGTTTCTTAATTTAATCTTAATTTAAGGAAATGTACCAGAAGTTGTGTTTGTCCTAGGAATATGTCAAATGTTTACCGGGAATTTTCAAGTGAAATTTGTTTTTGACCCTTAATTCAGCTTATTGGTGATTCAGAACCAATAATAATTATAGGATTAACTCAACAAACAGACCCCAGACCAGTCATTTTAACACTTAACTGTAGGGATGTGCGAGAACAATTTTTTTTCAATTCAAGACAATCTTGAGACAAGCCTATAAAAAAGTATCAAGACACGAGAACCAAACGAGGAAACGTCTTTTAAAAGTACATAAATGTAAATTATGTTTATTAAAGTAAATATATAGTTTATAGAGTTTCTTTTTGACATTTGAGCTGGCGCTTGATTTAGATTGTCTTATATATGATTCATTCAAACACTTGAGACACCTAATACACATTTTAAATGCATTTAATAAAATAGTGGTAGGTAGTTACAATGAACACCATTTATAATTTAATTTGGTGGTGTAACAGCTTATATTGTCAAAGTTTGATATTGAAAAATATTTATAACCAAAACATTTCTTAATAAAGGCTGTTTTTTTGGGGGGAATGCGGTCTATTTTTGGTGTATTACAGTATTATCGGAAATAATAAATTGCCAATTTGGTTTTTTAATTTCTTAGGGCCATTATTTGCTTCTTTTTTAAAAAAATTTTTTCGAATTTTTGAGATTCATTTTTTAACTTTCGTGACAAGATATAGATTTTTTTCCCCTTGAATTTTTGAGATATGTTCATGTCTCGCACATCCATACTTAACTGAATATGTGAATGGATTATAAGAAAGAATGTTAACATTTAGTTACTATTTCTATTTTCTATTATTCTATTCAGAGGTGACTCATGTATAGACATATGTGCACGGGAACACCCACTATTTTGATAACAAATATATACTATCTCAGTTTTAAATAATTAATTAGTCTATCTAAATCGCAGCAACATTTTACCACACTAAACAAGCATGTTCTTCTATTGGGATTTGCGCTTTTCTGGTGTAATGTTGGCAACTGTGTCATGTGCAAGTGTGGGAAAAAGTTCTTTTAGGCAGTTTGGCAGCATGAGTGCTAAAATTATTTGTTACAGTTGAAGTGCTAATGCTCATGTGCATGACAATATTACTTGGTTCTTACGAAGAGTTAAATTGGAAAATATGCGCTTCATTGCTGTGAACATTTTAGTGTTTTGACAATATCCCTCTTATCATAACCTTGTAGAGTTGAGCCATTTGAGAAAATTGGTAACATCTGAGTTTTTATGTTTGTAACATTTCTTTAAAGATAAATATGCTGCACTATATATTCTAAATAGTGATAAATTAATTTATTACAATAGTAGGGTAATAATAATTTAAAGACAAGGATCTGAAAAACAAATTTAATTGCAAAAAGTTTGCAAAACAAAAAATGTGATTACAAACACAAATTCTTTGTTAACATTTACTGAAATATTCTGCTCACTGAAATATTCTTGATTATGTGGCTGTCATTTAATAATTTTTTTGTAATGCTTACCATACTTGCTGTTTTGTAAAGAGCTTACTAATTATATGAACAAAGCATCGCTCATCAGACTATCTTCTATATAATAATAAAAGGAAGTGTTTGTTTGTTTGTTTATGTGCGATGCCCAGCCAAATCTACAGCACGCAGAAATCTGAAATTTTTAACATAGTTGAACGAAAGGTGGTCCGAATGCACCTAGAAGCCGGATTAAAAAAAATTAGTTAGCTTTTTAATTATGATATTTTTAACAGATTGTTGAAGAAAATATTGTTAGTCTGGTTTAGAATTAAGTTTCAGAGATAGCTGTGATAAAAATATGCCGCATACTCCTCGGAAGAAAAAAAAAGTGTACGAAATCGACCCTAATTCTAAACCATTTTTGTGGGGTTGGTGGGGAAAGAAGGGAGCATTATATAATTCTTCTTCCACGGTGGGTCATGGGCAACGCCGTGCGGGATTGCTAGTTTCATACATGTCAGAAATATAACATGTCCACAAGAATGCCATTATTGTCAATGTTAGTAAGGTAAAAGTATGTATTCTTCATTTAACCTGAAGTAAAGTGAGTTGACCTTGCCTGGTTCACTAGGGTCTCACTTCTGGTAAGTAACAGTTACTATGTCTATGTACCTTTGTCTTTTATTGTTTTGTTTCTGACTACAGCGAACACATAATTTGCTTCTAGGTTTCTTCTTCAGGCGCTGTACACAGGGTCACTGTTAGCATTTTCCTCAGAAGACAGAGTTTTCACAGGAGGTATTAAACAAATACCTCCTCATATGATTATCTTTGGTGCCTTCTCACCAATCATTGTCTTCTTCATTAACGAGGTCATCAAACGAGAGGAGATTAAGTAAGTTGGAATTTACTTCAGACCTAGACTTAACTAAAGTAAAGATATTTCTACCTTTAAAGTAAACTAGTAAATAATAAAACAAGGAATTTCATTACTTTCCAACACTGAGCAAAGATAATTTAGTATACATTTTTAAATGAAGGGCACAAGAGAAAAGGGGGAGCAGGGAAGTAACATTGCACACATTTTCCAGGCTAACTTTCGCATTTTTTATCCTGCATCCATCAAATATTATTAAATCCCTGTCCGAAAGAATCTACAGGAAAGAGGAATAAGGAAACATAAGCGGCTCAAATACATCGTGGCTTTTCACCGCTGGCACAGGGAAAACAGTCTAGTGATCATGTTTTGTAAATAAAATTGCTTGTTCCCATTCACTCCCATAGGTTTCATTCTGTCCGGACTCTTCATGAGGTAGTGTGAAACATGTAACACTACATTCTTTAAAAGAGGAATCCGATTAGTACCAAAAAGAATAAAAATTGTAAATATATATATATATTAACTTAAGACAAATGTTAAATGATTTGTTGCCAGCCTTTCTTCCCATTATCTGAAGAAGAAAATTGTGCCAAACAACCATATTCAATAGTAAACCTTTTTTTAGTATCATGTCTTACTACCCGTTTAAGTTGTGCGCTATTGGTCCTAGGGATTAGTAAGGCTATATTTAGAGGAAGTATAGACACATTTTCATGAAGGTAGAGTGAAGAACCAGTTTGGAAAATATCACCCTAAATACACCCGACTGAGATTCAAACCTCAATCATCCCATCATTGGCAGTCTAGTCTACTGCGTGAGTGGCGCTTTATACCATGCGACCACCGAAGCAGGAAATAATAAACATTAAAAAGAGAGTAGAAGATTAAGGCCTAGTACCAAAAGAATTTAGGTCCAAAAGTTTTACATTTGAAACTCAAAACATTAATTTTAGGCGTTCATTAGGTCCTCTTATTTAATGTAGTCAAATAAAACATCGATTGGACCTTAGGGGTTGGTGTGAAGCTTTGAAAACTTTGACTTTGCTTTGAATATTCTTTCACTTCGACTTTGATTTGAAGTAAAATTTCAGATTCGACACTTACGAAGCTTTGCCGCAATAAATATTCAAAGTTAAAACACATTTTATGTTTAGTTTTTTTCCTGTTTATTCCATCATAAATTAGTGTCCACATAAAAAACTCTAAAAACATACACACACACACATATATATATACATATTTTAGCACACTGTCTTAACTTCTTGTCCAGGTTATACACTCTTTAATAATTAAATTACATTTTGTAATAATAGCCTATTTTGTCATTTTAAGACGAAATATATTAATTATGTTTGAAATATATAACATTTTATAAAATATATTTAATACTTAACTCTACATAGTTATACTAATTATAATATTTTTTTAACACCAAATAATTTATTTTTTAAATAGTTGAACTTCGATTAGGCTTCAAGAATATCTCATTAATTGATTTTACTTTGCTTTGAATTGAAAAAGTGTAATTAGCACACCCTTATTGGACTCTAGCTGAAAGTTGATAATTGTTATGCGGACCCATTAGATCCCTGTTCATACCTCTGCCCTAAATACTTTCCTCCATTCCAATAATCATATAAATAAAATTATGTCCTTAGAAAACCTACACAAATGGTCTAACTCCCACATGAGACTGGCTTACTGTGACAGTGAGGTCAGGATTCATATACTGACCAGGTGTATCTATAGTTTAGCATTCAACCTCCACACAAATGTGGGTACATTTTCTATAAATTCTACCTTTCTCATGCCTACTCAATTAGTGTAAATAAATGAGTAGTAAGATGCACACAATAAATTATCTAAAAACTAAAAAGTTTTTTTTTCTAGTCTCATAATAATAAACTTTTTTTTAGCACCGCGTCTTAATACCTGTTTGGGTTATATACATATGTGCTAATGAGGCTAATCTGTTAGGGATGAGGAAGGTTGAATTTTGAGGAAGTATTTCCACATTTATATGACAAGAGAATGAAATAAAATTCAGGGAAAACCCTTCTCAATACATCCAATTGAGATTCAAACCTCTAACTCCCTGTCATCAACAGTCCAGTATATTTAATAACACTAAACTAACGTTTTCCCTCTTTTTCAGAGCTAATGTGCGATATCAAAAAAGGGCGCGTCTAGAATTTGGCACCAAACTCGGAATGAACTCTCCATTTTAAATAACAAAGTAAATCATGTTATTGTGTGATTAGAAACCCATGTTGAAATACTATGGTATCTACAGTAGCCCCATGGCTTCTTTGGTGCTGACTGACAGCTTACAGCTGACTTTTGACAGTCAACATTTAGGTATATACAGTAGCCCCATGGCTTCTTTGGTGCTAACTAACAGCTCACAGCTGACTTCTGACAGTCAACATTTAGGTATATACCTAAATGTTGACTGTCAGAAGTGACAGCTGCTAAACACATGTTTTTGTAGATCATATGGTTCGTCATAGGGATACATAATTTGGTCTGGTAACTTTTCAAAGCTGTGAGCTGTCAGTCAGCACCAAAGAAGTCATGGAGCTACTGTAACTACAACTTTGTGTATTATGCTCAATTTTGAAAATATTAACATAAAAGAACTATTGAGAAATTTTTAAGGAGAAAAATGTCCACCTGGAGGACAGATATTTAAATGGCCTAAGAATCAAACATTTTTCTTTATCTTCTAACAGTGAATAATATCACAGTTATGCTGTACAGTTTTTAAGTATGGTAGTACATTCAGCTCTAAAATCATACTTTTTATGTTAAAAATTACAAGCCGAGCTGTTGTTTCTACAGATATATTTTACAAATGAAAGATGGGAGGGAAAAACAGTATAATTTAATTTAGTTGAAAAATGACCCCTGAACAAAAGAATATAACCCGGGACCTGAGTGTTTATATTCATTGAAAATAATATGTTGTTTTTTTCACAATGAAAAGATGAACACAGTTTTCACTTTATATTTCTGCTACTTGGCAAAGAGTTAATCGCCGCCTCTTAGAGAAAAATGGATCATTATAGCTCAATCTCTCGACCCAAATTTTATCTATTGGAACTCTTCAGGGAAAAGTGTGAAGCACTCATTTTGATTTCAATAAATAGCAGACCACAAAATACGAGGGATAAAAAAGAAAATTGGTAAAGAGTGTTAGGAGACTTAAACAGGGACACATAATAGGAGACATTTAAAAAATATGTTCATCATTTCATTGGTTTTTTTTGTCCATATTTGTTCCATTGCTTTCTGTACGTCTGATAATATCATACATTGAAGAAGGTCTGGGACAAATTAAATGAATAATTGCCTATTCACAATTCACATAGCTCCTAGTATTCATCTTTAAACAATACGTACCTGTTCTACAAAGATTTTGAATTGTATCCTTTCAAAACAGAACCCAATATATTTTTTACAATGAAAAGGAGAACCCACATTGCAATTTTATTTACATTGCTGCCATTGAACAAAGGAGTACTGGCTGACTCTTGAAGAAAATAATCATTACCGTTCAATCTCTTGACCTAGGTTTTATTCTTTCAAATCTTATCAGGAGGGAAGAATAATCAGACACTTAGATAGGGACATGTAAAACAATTTCTAATTAGTTAATTTCCTTGAAGCTCGTACACTTAACATTGTATAAGTGTGTTATTGTTTGGCAATAAAGCCTGATTCCCACGCTTGCTGAAAAATAGAAAGCAGAATCTGCGCAGTAATTCACACACTTTTAAGTTGACCCATGATGCATAAAACAATATATTTTATTTTCTAGTGGATAAACATATTATATTTTAGATCACTGTCCTGATGGTTGTTTACAAATTATAACGCTGTGCCGTGGAACAATCCAATACATCGATACTCACGCTTTACATACTGGTTATTTCAAATCCCCTCACTATGGCCAACGAAGCTGTCTGTTGCTTCTGGCCATGCGCATGCGTTGTCAAATGCGCATGTGCACTGATTTGAGATGGTTGGTTCTGAGATGTGATTGGTTCTCCTGTGCCGAACATCTCGAGCAGAGCGGACAAAGTAGAGAATAGTTGAACTTCAGCAGAACAGCTCACGCCGATTAAGTGTAGATCTTGTGATTGGCTTAGAGCGCATCACATGACCATGTTTCTGTTCTGCGCTAGTTTTTCAATGAACGTATGAATCCACAGTAAGAGAGAGATTCTGTGAGCTCTGAGAGCTGAAGAGACTCAGTTTAGCTGAATGCTTCATTGCTCAAAGTCTGTTCTACAGAGATCATTTTTATTAGTGCAATGCCTATTAGAGGGTTGTTTATTTGACAAATACACCATAGTGTTCACGTTGTTTTTAATTCTTAATGAATATGTATGAAATAAAGTGCATTGAGCAAAAATAATTTGTAATAAATAAAATGATAGAATAGTAGGAAAATAATAAGGCACAAATAAAAGTAAAAACACTAACACATATTCACACATACTGCTATAATACAATCGAAATATTGAAGTGTGTATAAATATGTGTTAAGTGTTTTTAATTTTATTTGTGTTCTATTATTTTCCTAGTATTCTATAATTTTATTTATTACAAATTACTTTTTAACTAACAACAATTATTGACTATTTCACTTTTTGGTTTTTGTTAATTTTCCAAATTTAGAATGTATTGCACTTCCAACTAAAACACATTTCTAGAAACACATTCTCACTGCTATAGAGTGCTTATTCAAATCAACTCTTGTGGTCCAACAAATAGCATCAGTCTTCCTCCTAACCTGATGTCGTCTGTGGCAGTGAAAGCTTGTCTTTAAAAATAAGTGTATATGTTTATTTAGTGTTTTATATAAACACTTTCTATTCCTAATCTATTCTACATTCTAATATTAATGTCATTCTTTAATGCATCAAGTTATCTCATGATGAACTAGTCAATGAATTGTCACATACTTTGGGTGTATTATTTTAAACTGAAATCAACACCAATATTCCATTTGTGCTCGGCTTTGAAAATCATTAACTATACTTGTAATTCTCTTTACGATGTTCCTTTTGAATGAACGTTTTATTTTTGTAGTATATGATTAGGAGTAAATGGAGAGGTTTATGTTGGAGAAAGACCCTGCCGGTGGCAGGAAACTGTTTGATGATGATAATGATTAGTTCAAAATATGTGCTTGTAAATTATGTTTAATAGATAGAAAACTGTACTTTTAACATATAGTAATAAAGCAAAAGTTTGGTTAAATTATGACTAAGACCACTTGTTTATTTAAATATATCTCTTCAAGGAAAAATTCTTCACTTTTTTAGGTATTTTGTTATGTTTGGAAGAAAGTACATGACTCAACCCTTTCCCTGGCGAAGGTGTAATTCAGTGTTTCATTGCAATAAGTTATCTGTAGTGACATCTATCAATGAACCGCAGTACTTATAGCCAACCTGAATACTTCATCTTGAAGCCGATGGATGTAGCTACCAATTCTATGGTATACTCTGACGATTAATAAAGTAATAAATGAGTAAACAAATGAGTAGCAAAAATACTTTTAAGGTAAAGTATGAGTAGAAAAATGGCTGCCTGGCCTAAACATTAAGCAATGCTCCACGTATGACAGGAAATGCATAAATAGGGTTTCACTAAAGTTTTCTCAAAACAAATTTCCAAGCTGAATTTATAACCGCAAGGTTGCAATTATTTTCTTAATACAAAATTCCCCGTTTTCCAGACCCATTATAAAGCAGTGGGGAAAAAGATGGTATGTTCATGTAATGAGAATGGAAAGGGTGGGCATACCAAAGAGAATGATGGAGATGAAGTTTGTAGAGAAAGGACCGCAAAAGAGACTAAGAAAGAGATGGAAGGAGCAGATCACAGGAAGGGTGCAAGTGAGAGGAGGAAAATGGTGGAAGATAGAGGCGTTTTATTAAACTGACCAGATCACAGGTTGGAAACAATTGTTATATAGATTGGGAAAAAATGTATTTTTTCTCAAAAGTGACTTTTGAGAGTTTCTTCTTCTTCTTCATTGTGTCTTTCGACCTCTTCAGGATGTACTCATTTAAGTCAAATTATGTGTGTGTGTGGCAACCCTGACAACGTCAAGATACAAACATCTAATATTAACTTTCTTTTAACTTGCTTCATGTGTTGAATGGCTTAAAGCAGTGGCGGCTCGTGACTTTTTTTCATGGGAGGGCACAAAATTGAAAACTAATAATAATTAATAAAAATATAAACTCACCTCTTATTTATTATATTTTGTAATGGAAGTCCATCCTCCTTTCTTTTATATTTGAGAATACCTCAATAACTTTGTTGTCGAAATCAGAAATTGAATTAATAAATTTCTTTTCGACTGATAGAACTGCTAAAGCATTTAGTCTGTCTTCCGTCATTGTACTCCTCAAGAAAGTCTTAATCCGTTTTAAGGTAGAAAAACACCTTTCACATTCACTTGTTGACATTGGTGTAGTACAAATAATGTCCAATAGTTTGAAACTTTCAGATAAAATCTCACGCAGGTTATTTTGTGAAATAAACACTAATAAAGATAGCACACCCTCAACTTCGCACATATCATCACGACTGTAAATTACATTCAATTCACTCTTTAATTTTATAGCGTTTAACATGGAATAGGATGCAACAGTTTCGTTAAACACATTTTGAGGAAAAGATTGTTGATAGTTTTTAAAAAAAAATGAATTGAATAATTTTGCTGCACTTAGGTGACTTTTAAAATCAAATCTATCCTTAATTTGGGTTAGAATAGTGTCACAAACTTCTTTTGCAGCAGTATTTCTACTATCTCCATCGTTGGATGAAGTTTTCTTTCTTTTTTCTTTGGGTTCTTCAACCTCGTCGGTACCATTTCTAATTTTTTTAATTTGTATCTCAAATTGTTCTATAGCTTTCTCCAAATATAAGCTATCAATGCCACGCATTTGAGTTTGATTAAAAAAAATGTCCACGTGTGGCATAATTAAATGAAATTGTTTCAGCCAATACATGAATTCTGAACTATTTAAGTGGTTCAGTAGGCCATTTGCTTCATTTAGGGTTTTCGAATCTACCTCATCAGAGTCTATGATTTTTTCTAAGCATTCCTTAAATGAGTCTTTGTAGTCAAATAAAGTATTGACTGTTCTGCTTTTAAAATTCCAGCGAGTTGGAACCGCTCGTGGTAACCTTTTCTTAACAATTTCGTCAAGGAACGCTGTTCTTTTAGGTGAACGGGAAAAAAATGAAGAGAACGCTTGTAAATTAGCGAAAAAGATCTTCACTTTTTTGTTACATTGCGCTCCTCGTTCCATAATTAGGTTAAATTGATGTGCATAGCAATGTACAAAATAGCCATTTGGATATATTTGTTTTATTAATGATTGAACACCATTATTTTTTCCACTCATAACGGCTGCACCATCATAACTTTGTGCAATTAATTTGTGTGATGGAATATTTAATTTAGTTTGAAGTTCTTCTAGTATGACTTTGGATAAAATTTGTGCTGTATATCCAGATGGTTTAATAAAAGACCAAAATCGTTCACAAATTTGCCCATCAAAAACGTATCTAATTATAATTACCATTTGTTGTTGATTGGAAAAATCAGTAGTTTCATCAGCTTCGACTGCAATAAAATTTGCTGAATTTATCTGGGTCTTTACTTCAGTTTGATAAACTTGAAACATTGAATCCAAAAGTTCATTTTGGATGGTTTTGGAGGTACCTTTAAATACATTTGATTCTTTCAAATGCAATGCAAGAGCAGAATCTAGCTCGGCTGCAAAATCAATTAAACCTAAGTAAATACCACGATTATCAGAAGTAACCCTCTCATCATGACCACGTAAAGCTAATTCAAAAGCCCCACAGAATTTAATACACATTATTAAGCGACGTAGAATGTATCTGTTGTTGTCAACGTTTTCATTGTGATTTTGTTTTTGTTGAACATACGCACTACTTAATTGCTCCCGAATATCTATTTTTCCCAACACATTGTAGTCCACTGCTGCATTTAAATGATTTAATGATAGCTCATGCTTCTTAGCTCTTTCTGATAAATGTTTTAAATCAGAAAAACCACCTTTAATCCATGTAGAAGATTCTTCCTTTGAAAGCAAACAAAAGAAACAAAATAATTTGTTAGTCACTTCACACCCGCACATCCACTTATATTTATCATAAATGTTTTTATTAAAATGTCTATGATAGGTACGTGATTTATTCGAGGAAGAACAGTCTATATTTAAAATTGGCATCGGCCTGCCTTTATTCTTAATTAAAAGCTTTTCATCAAAACTAATGTTATTATGAATAATGTACTGCACAGAATTAATTTCGGAATTCATTTTTTAAACACTTGAACCGTTGAACGAAGAACTAGAATAAATTAGTCAACAGTTATAGACATTCGCGCGCGATTGACTAGTGACATAGCACTTTGGTTAACTGTTCTTCAGTGATGGACTGAAAATGTGAAGCTTGACCTTGAACGGACTGACAAGTATTCCGCTACTTTACAGTGGATGGGGATGCGAGCAGCTAGAGAAAAAATGTGTCCTTTCTACGGCCAGTATTACACTATCCTATTTTTCTTCGATCAAAGACATAACACATTTCTTTGATCAAATATAATTTATGATAAAATATTTGATGCCGTCTTTGATAAAAGATGTGTTATCACACATCACATGTCTTTCAAAGTTTCTACAATTACAGTATTGTGTTATTTCTAAAATGAGCTATAAACATTTACGTCCATCACCCACACACCCGCTTAATCAATTTGTACAAAAATATTGTCCAATCTTCCCTCTCTTTTCTCTTAGTAATTTTTAAGCATTTAAACAAATTACAAAGCTATCCATTGACTAAGCGACACCAAGTTTTTCTAAATCATTAAAGTGATTATGTTATTAGCCTATTTTTTTAATTCTTAATATTGAATTTTATATTTAGGTGCTATTTTTTATTTATAAATAATTATTAAATATTTAATTTGAACTATTACATTTTTAAACACTAAAAATACATTTTGTTGAAAAGTGCCCCTAGGATATTTGCGCCCTAAATTCATTTCTATTATTAACTGTCTCTCGCACCCAGGTTAATCTTTCAGTTGCCATTTTCTTTGATAAAAGCCTAGAGTATGTTCTATAGCGTAAATCTTTGAACAATTATTTCCTTTGATAAAAGATATTGGACGATTTGTTAAAGTTTCATAACATTTCTTTAACAAAGAAATGTGACCGTGTAATACCACTCTCCCAGCGAGCCCTTGCCCTTCAGTGACGTGGATCTCCTACTCAAGACAAGACACCTCTATCTCCAAGCTTCTACTCGCAGGGGAACACTCAAATATTGCCCCACTTGAGAGTTGCGCAGACTGTTCTGAGCATCCCGTCCCTTCCCTCTCCTTCCTCTTGACCACCATGACTTGGGGAACATTCACTACTTTGCCCCGATCGGGAAGCTAGTTGCTTCGTTTGAAGGTTTTCGCTCAGGAATTTTAAATGTCATAATTATTTTAAGAAAAACTAGAAAAAACGTTTATTTAATTCAAATATTCCCCTTGTTTATATAGCTTAAATATTATTATTATAGCTTATAATTGTTTGTATGAATAACTTGGTGTTTAGGTGGGAGGGCACGTTCCCTTGTGCCCTTTAGGATGAGCCGCCACTGGCTTAAAGCATCACTTTCGCAATAGAATGTACTGCCAATGACAGTAAGATCAGGGTTCGAATCTGTGTCTGCTGTACCAAGGGTGGTGTTTCCTGTATGGTTTTAATATCTCCCTCCATAAAAATGCAGGTACACTGACTAAATTTAAACCCTCATCATCTCTAACACATTAGCCTATTAACGTATAGAAAAATCTACTTAAAAACTGCTTTCAAAAACTAACTTTTCCTTCTATTTAAAATTTATAACGTTGAATTTTTTTTAACACGTCTTACTACCCATTCGAGTTATAATTATGCTTATGGGTTAGGGATGAAGGTTGAATTAAGCGGAAATACGCCCGTATTTGTGTAGTGGGAAACCATTTAGGGAAAACCAGTCTCCGTACACCTGACCAGGACAGAACTACGATCTCCCCGTTATAGGCAGTCGTCTTTTGCGAGTGTGATGCCTTAGACCATGCAACCACAGACATAGGTGAAAAAAAAATGATTTAAATATCCAACCAACCCAATGGGGGGAAAAAAATGTTTACTTCCTCTGGAATCAAAATCCTGTGTTGTAGGTAAATGTTGACTAAGCCATGGGTAACAAATTAGTTTATAGATTAATTTTCACTCGAGAAACTATTTAATAAATATTTATTTAAGTAAAACGTCTTCTCACTTTTGAGGTGCATTTTTTATATGTTTTTAATCTTCTTTACTACCGTCTACCAAATATTATTCAATGCATGGGTGTAGACAAAAAAAAAAGATTTGTTTTATAAAAGGGAAAGGTTTTTAAACAAAAGATAAGTATTTTAATAATTATTTATTTAAATTGAGTTACAAGTTAAATGATGTTCATTCACACCCAAGTTCAGGCCAACATTTGGATTCACATAAAATGCAACGCTCACTGTACACTTAATTTACCCTGAAAGGTAACAATCTTGCCTTGACCGTTTACACTATGACCCTATTTTATAAGCTGCGCCATGGTGTAAACAGCTAAGGTAAGCTGCCTTTCAAGGTGAAAGGAGTGTACGTGAAGGAAACCAAAGTTCTTTCAAACATACTGTTCACAAAGGATGAGTAATAATTATCTCACAGTACAAAGTTAATTAAGTAAGTTTATTTAACTAATACAATCACTGCATCATGTTCCACTTTAAACATAAGCTAATTAGAGAACAAAGAAGAGTTGAACTCCAGTTAACTAACACACAAAGAGAGACATTAAAGAGCAAACCAACTTATACTTCAAAGACAAAATTGTCCTAGTTGTTGATTATTAAAGAATTTTCTTTAGCTCCTGTGTAAACCATTATTTGTGACCATGAAATATGATTTGAAACAAAACGAAAAATAACACTTTCACATGAGTTGATGAAAATTCCCTAATTAAATATTTCTAAAGGTAATAAAAGCAGAGGCAAAAAAAAAAGTATAAGAACTTATTAAATTCATATTAGAGACAACTTTAAATCGGGTGAATCCTTTAGGAAAAAAAATGCCAATGATAATATAAGGAAACGTTTCAAGTGGTTTCTTGTAAAACTAAATGACCATGGATATTATTATTATTATTATTAGCACCGCGCCTTACTACCCGTTCGGGTTATACGTACTTACGCTAATGTGTAATGGTGGGATGATTGTGAGATGAAATGGAAGACCTACAGTTTAACGTGGGATCCGAACCACGGTGGAGGCCTGGCATTCCACACATTCACAAGATAATCTGTGCCGGGACCGAGGATTGAACCTCGGCCGCCAGCACAGAAGTCTGACACCTTACCCCTAGACCACCAGGTCACCCACCATGGATATATTTTATCTGTTGGCAATAATTTTTTTTACTAAACTTTATCATTAATATTTTTTTACTATCGTGTCTTACTACCTGTTCAGGTTATACACATTTATGATAATTACTCTAATGGGATAGGAATAGAGAAGTACTTTAAAGGTTATCTACCTGCATTTTCGTGGAAAGAGAGTGGGAAACCATTCAGGAAAAACCACCCTACGTAGTACCCGACCGGGATTCGAACCCTGATCTCCCCGTCATCAACAGGCCAGTCTAACATAAGAGTTATGCCTTAGACCATTTGGCTACTGAGGCGGGTTATTATTAATTGGTATGCTCAACATTTGGGCTAATAACTTAATTTAAAGGTAAGGATTGGGAAGACAACTCAGAAGAAATGCACCCGCATCAGTAAGAAATAGGGATGATAAAACTACTCTTTGTAAACGAATATAATGGAAACTCTACCTCCCAAGTCACTGGCAATCCAGCTCATTGCGAGTCTAACGTCTTATACCGTGGGCCCACTGGTGCGGGTGTTATGTCCTAATGTGAACGGTAGTATTTTAACTAAGAATTGTGTGAAGCCCACTATTTGTCATGCATGCATTGTGTGTGGATCCAAACACAGCTTTATACACTTTGACACACAGTTCTACACGCTAATTACAATATTTTTGATGAAAACACCGACATGATTAATAATTTAATCCATTCTTCAATAAAGTCTGCCTTAGACTAAAGTGCAGAAAGTCACAAGAGCTAATAATTCAGTTAAGTCACACGAATGAAAAAACTTATATTGATTTTAGGCTCGTATATATTGTAAGCTTACAATTCGCTAACATTTAACTTTTTTTTTTTTTAACAAAATTGGTTACTTATTACAAAATTGACTCCTTCAAAATTACAACTTTTTATAATCATCTTAAATCACATTAATACTTGAAAAAGTGTACAAATTGTAAACAAGCTTAGCCTAAAAAAAAGTCATTAAAGATAAACAATTAAAAACATAGGATAAAACTTAACTTTGTCTATTAAAATATTTTAGCAATAACACTTCTTCCAGACCAGGGCTGTGGAATCGGAGCTCCCAGTTTATAGCTTCGGCTTCTCTTTATTTCTATTGTCTGACTCCAACTCTAACTCCTTCATAAATGGCCACTGTTTATTAAATAGTAATGAGAAATTACCGCAGTAAAATTCTCCAATACAAATGACTTTATTCAGTTTATTGGCATCTTCTTTGACATTGTAAATGTATATTTAAATAAATTTGTCGATTCAAACTACAAATATTGGTCATAAAGAATAAAAAAAAGTATAAAATTAAAATTATATATTTACCATATAGTGTATATAATTATATTAATTTTCATTTTGAAGCCAGAGTCGGTACGTTTTTACCGACTCGGGACTCCACCCAAAATTGCTCCCGACTCCACGGCCCTATTCCAGACACAAACAAAGTTCCAATCGTTTTCCTATACTTAGTTTCAATAAATGTATCATACACTCTCGTTATATTGTTAGGGATATCCTACACGGTCATATTAAAAATATCTACAATAACTTATTACAAAATGACTCTTAAGTTTTGATTCTTTATGTAATTGTGATGCTTATCAGTCATATTTAATACCGTGCTCAATAATGTAAATAGTATTCTCTAATGTATATGATGGTGAAATGATTACAATATATAAACAAGTGTTTATTTAACTGGACTTAAATTTAAAGACCAACATTTTGTTTGGGAGTTGTGAAATAATATTAGATAGTAAAAGAAACATGAATCAAGATGAAAATACCTACTGCTACAACTAAAAAAAAAAAAAAGCAGCCTCTGAATATTAATTAACATTGTAATTAGAATTTTAGTTTAGCGATGGAAAAATAAAACCTGCTATAAAATTAAACAATCACCACTGCTCTGTAAAATAAATGTTATTCAAATTAGTTAGTAGATATGGAATGTTAGTCACTGTCTTGATAACTTTACTTTGAAAGTAACAAATAATTATAGCATTAAATATATTTAGTTCACATTCATGGTTGTCTAAATATTTCTAATATACGATTTTGCTTTTATTTGAACAAATGGACTTTACAAACTCGAAATCGAATATATGGAATATTCTTGAAGATGAATCAAAGTATTAATTTATTACAGGGTGTCCAGCTAAACTATATTTTAAAATTTCCAGTCACTATATATTACAAATATCTTGGACACTTTATCTCGGTCAGTAATGTGTCTGCCTGTCGAACTAAGGGTACCTGATTCAATTCCCAACATGGCCGAAAAATGTATAATTGATGAAACATGAGTTTACGCTTTCACACTGATAAATTAAAGTACAGAGACTGGATGTTGTGTCTGCCCTAGTCTTAAGTATAAGGCATATGAATCTAAGACAGGCCTAGCAAGCCGGTAGTAGAAAAAATAAATATATATGGCTTGAATAAAAAAACTTATCTAAATCACAGACTGGAAACAGTAATGGATGCAGAGTAATATAATACAAACATTATTGTATTATAATTGAAACTTAATGTAATACTATTTCTAGACACATAAGCAACCTGAAATTGTGTCACTCTATGAATGGGTTAAAATATTTCAGCCTAAAGCTAGGGGCTACTGGGTAGTGTGTTAAAAGGGATTAACTGGAAGAAAAATGTTATTTTGACTATTGTAAATAATTTCTGCATATGTTTGATCAAGATCCCTGACTTATCCATGACCTTTCCAAGACTCTGAACACCCTGTGTAATGTATATAATTGAACATACATGTAGTATTTTATCTTTCAATACTTTCATTGTCGGAGCCAGATTTTTTTTCCCTAAGCAAAGTAGAAGCTGATATTTTTTTAAACACTTTGCACACAACTTCCAATCCCTTTTCTATACTAAAAAGAGTTAAAATATTAATTAGATCTTCTATTTATTAAGCTATCAAGTAAATGAACTGTTTGATAAAAATAATTAGTTTGTGTGTTAAGCCAACCTGAAGGAATGATTAAAGCCTTGTTATAAAACAAATTAATACACTTCTCTCTTCATCTTTCATAATTTTTACAGAAACACTTTAGTTTTAATTTTCAGAAATATATTTTTTCATAATAAAAAAAACTGGTATAAAAGATTGTATCAAAAGATTTTAAGTATAGAGTTGGGTTTAATCCATCATTTTATGAATATGAATCTTCGAAATAGATAAAAAGGAGTAAATATAATAGAATAAAAGAAAATGGAAATAGTAGGTAACTAAATGTTAACATGCTTCTAATCCATTCATTATAACATTCATACATTCAGTTAAGTGTTATATTACCGGTCTGGAGTCTGGTTGTTAAGTTCATCCTGTAGTTATAAATATTTCTGTCTGAACTACCAACAAGTAGTGGTAAGCTCTAAAACAAATTTAACTATACAAATTGAAAAACTTTTCTTTTTAAGGATTTAAGACTTGAATCAGAAATTTTTTCTAAGCCGGCATTCTCGGATATCCTTAAGGATTTGAGGGATTCAACTGTCTCGTCCTAAGATTTAAGTGTAAAGAATGTATGAAAAGATGAAGGGAGAAGTTTATTCGCTAAACCCTAACCTAACTATCCCTCCAGGTTATTTTCCTTCCTTATCACTAGCATTACTTTACTTTATATTGTTACCACAGTTTTAATACCGTATTTTTTTACTAATTATTACTAAGTTTGATGTGTGCTAGGTGACCAAATAAAAACAACCCAAGTAATGATTACCAATAATGTCATATATAGTAGTTCTTTAACGGGGGGGAGGGGGGGGGAGGAACTATTATATTTATATCTGTCAGAAAGCAAAGGAAAGAGGGATAGAAACAAATAAAAGGAGCAAACACAAGATAGATTTACAGTGAAAATAATAACACAGCTCCCACTCTACATTGCCGCCAACCGGAGGAAATAATTAATTACCACCTAAATCTTTGACCTAGGTTTTATCCTATCAAAACACTTTAGAAGGAAGTGTGAAACATACAACACGACCTCCTTAGAGAGGAAATAAAAAGCGAAATTGAGGAAAAAGGAGATTAGTAAATCCAACATTAAGGTTAATGATGAGTTGACCTAAGAGTTAGGTTGAAGGGGGCAGCTTAAGAGGAAATGCATCCCATTGGCATGGAAAGAGGATGTGAATGACCACCCTGTGTCCTCGTCAAAGGTTACCATGTACAATCAAAGTCGAACCTCTAAATCCTTGGGTTGCTTTGGGCCCTAGTTACACATTAAAAGTATCTTGTAGGTAATTTTTGACTTTATTAACAACGAAAAGAGTGAAGTGACAAACATTCCCAAAACAAATAAGTTATACACCATCATCACCTTGGTGAGTTTATGTAAATCTTTCAGATCCTAGAATAGTAGACAGTAAAATAATAAACATTTTATCATTGTCCTCTTGCTATAGAGGTCCTGGGTTCAATTCCCGGTAGTTCCATATGAATTTACTCGAAGGGGGATTGTTGCCATGGTCTAGTTAGTTAGGCTTAAGTTAGATTTAAAACTTATACTTGCACTGCATCGTCCTTATCATGATCATCTTATCGGGCCGAAGTGGTCTTTGTGGTGTCCCAACCTCAGAAGAGTTACACATGTCCGCCACAGCCAATAGAAGACCAAGAATATCTAGCCGACAAAACCCTAGTGGCATAAGCTTAAAAAAAAAGTTTTTTTTCCCTTCCCCAAACATTTATCTCTAGCAAGAGGTGTGTGTACAACAAATACAGTAGCCCCATGGCTTCTTTGGTGCTGACTGACAGCTCACAGCTGACTTATGACAGTCGACATGTAGGTATATACCTAAATTTTGACTGTCAGAAGTGACGGCTGCTAAACACATGTTTTTGCAGATAATATGTTTCGGCATAGGGATACATGATTTGGTTTGGTAATTTTTCAAAGCTGTCAGTCAGCACCAAAGAAGCCATGGGGCTACTGTAGTTGCTAGAGAAGTCTCCAGAACATGTGTTATGGAGGCGTAAGAGGAACTATGCCGTTGCGTCTGGGTTGCCTGCATAGTTACATTATTGGGACAGGAGTGTCGGTGTTGTAATTTAGAGGAAATGTACCCATATTTGAGAGGACCAAGAGTGATAAACCGTTTAGGAAAAAAAACACCCTCTAGCGAATCCAATCAGGGTTTGGAACTCAACCTCCCAGTCACTGACAGTTCAGTCTATTTCAAAAATGATGCCTTAAAGCAGGGGTCAGCAATCTTTTGGGCCTTATTTAATTTTCTTGACATTAAATTATGACAGTCAAAATAATCTTAGTCAAACTCAGATATTTAAAAAAAAAGCTTGATGTATTTGGAAGCTTAGAAGACAAATTTTTTTTTATGGTATTGGGGGAGAAGGAAGAGTAAGTAAAGAAACAGGAGTGGAACGAGAAGGTGAAAGAGAGTGGAATGAAATTTAGTATGGCAAAGTGTGAAGTGATGGAAATGACAAGGAAGAAGATAAGGCCTAGTAAAGCTATTAAGTTGGTTGAAAGGTACAGAGTGCAAAATATCTTGGAAGCGTGAATGAGAGTAGAGAGGATCTGATAAGAGGACAGCAGGGAAAGTTGTTCTATAGGTATGTAAGAGACCTACTATAAAGAAAAGAAATGCCCTTGAAGTGTGCGGAAGTGCTTTATAGGGCGTACTTTGTACCCAATTGTCACATACGCAACAGAAACAAGTAGTAAGAGATATTTGGAAAGTGGAGACCCTGGGAATGAAGTTTGTGAGGAGCATGTTAGCTGTCACAAGGAAAAATAGAATTAGGAATGAAATTGTTTGGGCTAGAATTAAAGTATAAAGAGTACATTAAATAGTAGAGGAAGCAAGATTGAGATAGCATGGGCACATAATGAGGATTTTGGAGTACATGAGATAGTAGAGGAAGCAAGGCTGAAATGGTATGTGCTTGTAAAGAAGATGGAAAAGTAGAGAATACCAAAGTGAATGATGGAGATGAGGTATGTAGGAAAGATACCGCAAGGGAAACCAAAAAGAGATGGGAGGAGTGGATAAAAATGTATGCAAGTGAGAGTAAAAGGAGGCATTTTACTAAACTAGCCCGGCCATAGTGTGGAAACACTATTGAAACAGATAATGATGATGATGATGATAAGGCCTTGAAATTTAGTGACGATGTAGATTTCTTAAGCGCTTGACTGAAAAGCGCCATGAACTCTACTCGTTGAAGATTTACTGACTGGTCATGATCGATTCCTGCCTTAGTACACGGGACCACCAATGCAGATAACAAAGATATTATGTTTTGTTTTTAAATAACAAAGAAGTTAAAAAAAATAGCTATGATAGCAATTGTTCATGGTGAATCAAGTCTATATATTGTAACATGGTATAAATATTGTAAGTATATGTCCTAAGATAAGTTAAGCACTTACAGTGGCTTATTCCCTAGTAACCGTTTTGTTTCCTACACAGCCCTTTAACTAGGGAGCTAAGGAGTATAAGTGAGAGAGATATAACAAGCCACACCCCACTTTTTTTAGTCTAATCCTTCAAATATGTTATTTTTAATATTCCATAGTAAAAATAAAATTCTCTCAAGTGATAAGTAACAAATTACTTGGTTGTGATGTCTATGAATTGGTGTTGGAGATTATCTAATTAGAAATACATAAATAAATGTCCATTAGTCAGGTAAGTCAAGACTCTCGCTGACAAAACTTGACACATCGGTCGATTTCTGCTGGTGTATTTCGCAGAAAGGATGAGTGAGCAACTGATTGTAGTTCGGACGGGCTGTATAATCTTTCTGTAGGCTGGAAAAAAAATTACACATAGCTCATTATATTAAAATTATAATAAAGATAGAGAAAAGTGACTGCTCATTAAGGTTAACACAACAATAAGACTACGGCTATTACTTGCAACCGGGTCGCTGCAGCAAAAACACTGTGACCACAACATCAAACAATGTCATTTCAGTTGAACATTGAAAGGAGAATAGAAAGGCAAGGCCTACACACTTAGCGGGAAACTGTAGGCCTCAAAGTTCATAATTAAAACACATCATAATACATAACCATGTCATTTTCGAGGTGGATCCGTCCCCTTCTTCAGCAGAAGAGAGTAAAACACAAACAGTGTACTGGCAGCCTCTTAAAAAAGGTAACCAGTGACACTTATTGCGCTTAGTAAAAAGTTTATATTTAAAGGCCCTCCTTACCCAATTTCGCCAAGCCTGAACGAGAGCGCAAGTAAACTACTAATTAGCAAAAAAGGGGAGGTTTAGAGGATTACACAAAACACGTGGTTTCCCACAGGGATCTTTAAATCAAAATCCATTTACAAAAAAAAAAACTTTAGAATTTATTACAAACAAAGAAAAAAAATATAAAATACATTTTTACTATTAAATTAAAGAAAGGGAGAAAAGATTTACATTTACAACTTTACCGATTTGTCAAAAAGGGTTACATCATAAAAAAGGCTGTCTCTAGTAGAAGACAAGAGAACCAAAACAATATAAATAAAGATAAAGAAAATAGCCTTCAACCATCATACCTAATCCCCTGTGTGATTATAGTTTAAACTGCGTGGTATATAGAATGCCGACCAATACAAAATAGCAACATGAAAACCAGGTCTCATGGTCAACAAATTTAGCGTAACATCAAGGTACAAAAAAGATACAAAATAAGAAAAACCTAAAAGGTCATAATCAGAAAGATAACTACACGGAAACTTTAACTCATAATACCAAAACAAAAATAAAAAAAGGAAAACGACTACATATTAAATTTAGATTAATCCACCAATCAAGTAAAAATAAAAAAGAACAAAAATTTTAGTCTCAACAATTTTAAGCATATATTTCACAATTTGTATTAACTTTCAATAGATAGATGATCGATATTCAGGATTTATCAGTGCAAATAATCTAATCATGAGCAATGAATTTTCCTAATTGCCATCGGTAATAGGTTTTAGTAAATTGGTACACCATCACTTTAGAACTTGTCAATATGTATATATGAATCAAATAGCCAAAGCTATTATTTATGCTTTTTAGTGAAGATTACTCCATTTAAATATCATATTCTGAAAATTGAAAAATGACACCTGGACAAGAGAATCAAACCCGGGACCGTCGGCTTAGTGCGCCAATGCTCTTACTACTGAGCTATCCCTGATTTGTCCCGTTGATTCATTAATATGCAATCCATTATAATAGTTGTACAAGTGGCAGCATTAAGCCAACTGCCAAGTCGAAGGTGGGCTGCGTTATCTGACAGCTCGTGATATTAATAAAATCACACATTTGTAGCCGACAATTTCCACATGTCCATCATAGACTCTGCCTTAAAATATGAGTGAAGAATGACCCTGGCCACGGGAAGAATCCGGGATAGCTCAGTGGTAAAAGCATTGGCGTACTAAACCAAAGGTCCCGGGTTCGATTCCCGTGTCCAGGTGTCATTTCAATTTTCAGAATATGATATGTATAGACATGAATATGTTTCTGCTGTGTGCTTGTTGTTCAGTGAATGTGTTTATGGTTAGGGGTGTGTGGGATTCTCGAGGCATAAAATATTTCCCATTCCTGACCCGATTGTCAGGAAACATTCTGTAATGTAGAAAATTTCAAGAAAAAATGGAAAATTGTTTTTTTCCCATATTTAATTTGCTTTTCATGTTTTCTTTATTATTTAATTATAAATATGAATGTCAACCTATCCTAGATGTAAATTTAGATTTAAAATGTGTTTCATAAATGTTTATAATTTAAGTAGCCAAAAGTATTAAAAATTGCTTAAATTTTCAACTTTATACATGTTTGTTTGGATTCGCTTTATTAGAGCCTATGTATTCATTTAACAAATTAAATATTGTCAATGTTTTAAGGTAGATCAATATTAGCAAATTTAGAAATAATTGTTTTTACATTTTGAATTCCCATTTTCGTCTCGAAATAAGGGATTATAAAATTCCCGTTCCCGACCTCGTCTCGAACCAGAAAAGTTAATCTCAAACACCCCTACTATTGGTTCCCAGTTGGGATTCTGATTACTGTGTTCCCTCTGAGACTCACCACTGACCAATGAAGTCATAAAATTCTGATGAAAATTTTCCTGGCGGAAGTCTAGGAGGGTCATCTTTCACCACCTGCTTGAGCTGCTCAAAAGGTGTCCCCCAGGTACTGTAAGGAAACCTGCCCGTGGCCAACTCGAACAGAGAAATGCCCAGACTCCATACATCCGATCGGATATCATACTGGGAGGGATTGCCCGAAGGGTCGATCCGTTCTGGCTGGGAACAGAATTTACACAATATTGCAAGTGTTGGTCTTACTGTCAACTAAGTTCGCCGCCATAGGCCACGTCAAGAAGTGCATTAAGAGACTAGGCTCACAATGGTTCAGTGGTTCAGATTCAAATATAATAATTACAGCTTGGGTGCTAGAAGCTCAGCTATATAGAGCGAGTTTATTATTATTATTATTATTAGCACCGCGTCTTACTACCCGTTCGGGTTATACGCACTTACGCTAATGTGTAATGGTAGGGTGATTGTGAGATGAAATGAAGGACCTACAGTTTAACGTGGAATCCGAACCACGGTGGAGAACTGGCATTCCTCACATTCACAAGATGTCTTGTCAGAGGTGAAGTAAGGGTTTGGTAATCAGATAAATCTTTGCCGGGACCGAGGATTGAACCCCGGCCGCCAGCATAGAAGCCTGACACTATACCCCTAGACCACCAGGTCAACTATAGAGCGAGTTAAAAACACCACAAAATAATATACCAATTATTAATACAAAAAGGTTATTTAAAAGTGAAATGTGTGGGATTATATTAAGCATGGCATAGAGTGAAGTGATGACCATCACCATCATTTCACTCTATACCATGATAAATTTCATCGTGCGACTTCACAGCAGCCTTGGTTCTGAATTCACAACAAATTGTAACATATTTATGTTAAAAGATAAAATTGAAAGTTTTACTAAAACAGTTAACGTAGGGTAATAGGGTGTAAAATGGTTATTTAGAAATGTTCGCAGCTACAAATGATTTTATAATTGTAACCAGCCTTCCCAAAGATTAATTATAGTAGTTATTTGGTCATCTGAAGTACCTAAAGACGGTTTCAGAAATACTTCCCTTCAAATTTTGATTCTAAGAAACTAGGTTGGGTTTATAAGCCATACTAAGGAAATCGTTAAAATTCATTTTGGCTTGGGATTAGGACATGATTTCCAACAATTTCTGAAATGGCCCTGAACATACTTCTGCCATTTTGTACTACGTATTTATACAAAGTGACGTTCTCAGCATTGATGATTATAAAATCAAAATATCAATCAACTCTAAACAGACATTAGGGATGCTTTACTTCCTGCATTATCAAATATTCAGCCAAGATTTAATTATTTATGTAAGAAAAACAACACCATGCAATTTTGCCTTCAGCTTTAATAAATAGTAAAATAATACGTATATCAAAGCGTTGTTTTAAAATACTTTTTTATGGGTTAATATCAGTAAATGTTTGATTTGTGTACCTATTTTATATGATTATAAGCCAGGGGTCTCCGTTGAAAATGTTTAAGAAGCCCTGCTCTATACTACATACATTAAAACCTTTTTCTTTACCATATCTCAAATGTATTATTTCAGCTATAGGAAAGACCCTACAGATACTTATTTCTTCTAGACACATTGTCTGGAATCAAACCAGCATCTCCTGGATATGCATCCATTTATGAGGAAGTATAAAACTGAGCAAAATGACAACTTTTACACAAAAAAAAATATCTCAAACTTACAGCCATATAAGGCTTACAGCCGGCATCGATAGTTTTTGCAACCGAGTCGACGAGGTATCCAGAGATGCCAAAGTCACACATTTTCACCTCTCCTTTTCGATTGATGAGAATGTTGGAAGGTTTCACGTCCCTATGGATGACTCTCAACTGAGAATATAAATAATGTAGCGCACTAACAACCTGCAATCAAATAAATAATTAATTTTTTCTCTTTGAAGTAGGCAGAGCACTTAAGTGTCAGAAATATTTTAAAATTGGTCTAAAATCTCACTCACGGCAAAGGCGATCTTGCCGAGGATGTCTTCAGGGATCTCTCTGCCATTCTTGTAAACTTTGGCGTAGAACTTGTCGAGACTGGTGTCCATTACCTCCATACATATCCACACATCCCCCTCTCGGAACAAGGCACCATAGAACTGCACCGTGTAGGGGCAGTCGGAAGAACGCATGGAGATATCCAAGTCCATCAGCAGTCGTTTCTGTTCCTGAGTGTTCACAGTCGCTGCTATCCGCTGGACATAAAATATCCACCAATGAAGAAAGTATTAAACTGGCTGGAAATGTCCAGGTTAGCGTGAAAGAGCACAGTTTTGACTTAGCTTACTGTGATAATACTGATTTAAAATATTGATTCAAGTGTATTAATACAAAGAAAAGAACAAAGTTCACACTTTGTACAGCTGTCACAGGGTAGAGAGGGACCCAGTTTACAGTTTACACTGCTGTCACATTCTACACCAAGATGTAACTACGGAACCTTTGTTGCAGGTATTTATATCTTCTTCTGTGGTATAAATAAAGGGGAAATTTTTTGCGAACGAATGCCCTTAAATTAAATCTGTATTGGAACAAAACAAGGCCAAGGAGTGTTATTTATACCTTGACAGCCATGATAGTGCCGCTAGGGATATGCCGCATCTTCTCCACAATGCCGTACGCCCCTCTGCCGAGGTCGCACAGCTTTTCAAGGTCATCTGCTTCCACTACAAATGTTTTCTCTCCAATAGTGATTGTTGTTCGTTTATCTAAATTTCTTGGTGGTGAGCTAAAGAAAACCAACTCAATAAGTTTAAATCTTGTGTAGTTTTACTCTATAATGAAAGCTAAATCACTTTTAGGTGATTGAATAAATGCAACAATTCTATATCATTTAAAAAAATGCCCTGATATACCTATGTTTGCTAAAAGGCCTTTATCATGTTCCTATCGAAGTGTGGAAATATAGCTTTACAAATAAGCTTAAGGAAAATTAAATGGTATCTTACTTACATGACAGGAGTTTCTTCAGGCACATGAACCTTAAGGTTTCTTCGTCCTTTACGCCCTACAAACAAATGAACATCACACACATAAAAAACCTAATTGAATACCATATCTCAACTCTTCGAAACCATTACGAATGGGAGCAAGAGAACCAGGGAGCAGAATATGTCCAAACGCGCAAACAAGGTTTGGGGGAAATTAAAGCAATCCTGGGGAAATTTGGGGCAATTCTGTTGGCGTTTTTAGTACATTCTGGTTCTGATATGGTAGTTTCATTTGTATAAAAAACTAAGGCCGGTGACACTCAACACCCACACTATCAGTATGTACCATAGTGAGGCAGTGCCGGTGTAAGCACAAAGAGTTGCGTTGTCTAGGGGCTAAGACAATGGGTAAGGGTTCTAGGTAAGAAGTCAGAGGTTGAGAAAAGGAGCAAGGAATAATTTAACAATTCAACTTGGCTAATGGCGTTATTGATGATGAGTCATCAGTCACCTACACTACCAAGGGTGTTTGGTAGCTATGGCGGGCAGGCAGTGGAGGGTAATGAAGGGTCAGGGATGTTTTGTTTTAGTTTGAATTCAGTCACCCTTATATCGCGGCCTAATTACATGGCGATGTGCACAAAGTTTAATATAGTGACATGCGTATTGTAATAATTGTGTAGCCATGAAATTGTTGTTTTTAATGGACCTATCACAGTTTGTACATTGTACAATAGATAAATGTTTATAAAAAATTAGATGGTTTAATGAAACAAATGTTTATTATGTCAACTGTGCTTATTGTGAATGGCATGGCAGACATGATAAAACTCAGATATCATGTAGCTAATAAACATCCCCAAGAAAAACTTAGAAGTAAGAATCAAGAGAGTATTGGAAGTTTTGTAAAACGTAAATTAAATGATCAGAAAAAACTCATAGTCATAAATAGCGATAGTATTTCCCCTAGTGTGGTTGATAGTGATAAACCTTCGCAGTAGTGGTGAGTCTACGAAAAAACGAAAAGTCTATGAAAATCAACAATTAAACCTAGGCTTCCCGGAATTACTTTACATTGCCTCTTACTCTCAAGATGTAAAATTAAATGTTGGTACCAGTGAGCCTACTGGTATCAATAAATAATTAATAACAATATGTAATGCAAACAAGGAAATGGGAAGATTGCCATTTCTGAGAGACAAATAATTTTCTTTATAAGATAGGTACAGTAGGTCCACGGCTTCTTTGGTGCTGACCGACAGCTCACAGCTGACTTCTGACCGTCAACATTTAAGTATATATCTAAATATTGACTGTTAGAAGTGACAGCTACTAAACACATGTTTTTGCAGATCATATGGTTTGGCGTAGAGATACATAATTTGGTCTGGTAACTCTTCAAATCTGTCAGTCAGCACCAAAGAAGCCGTGAGGCTACTGTAGTAAGGCCTACTATAAAAATAACTATCATTAAAAATATATTTGAATTTGAGTTTTCCAAACTATGTAGTATGTAATAATCCTTATTTCCTTCAGCCTCTGTAAAATATTCAATGTTTTATTTTGAGTGCTATGGTTTCCGGGTTAATGTTATATGAAAATATTATGTTCTGGGGAAATATTGGATCTCTGAACATATTCTGTACCCCTTAAAAGAACTATGCCAATGTGACAGAATATTTGTAACAACTAAAATAAAAAAGTTAAAAAATATATATGTTTAATGTATCTAAGTATTTTTTTAATTAGGTTACCATGAGTTTATTTAGTTTAAGAACATTTTTAAGTGATAGTTTAAAATAATTTTTAAAGCCTATCTTACTAGGCCTACCTGGTGCTTTTTTTTACCTTATTACAATGGATCAGGAATGAGCAGGCAACTCTGAGAAGGTATGGTTATGTAATGAGAATGGAAAAGGAGAGAATACCAAAGAGCATAATAAAAAAAAACCTGCAAGGAAGACCAGGAAAAAGATGGGAGACGCAGGTAGCTGTAAGTGTGTTAGTGAGAGGAGAAAAATGGAAGGGGATGAAGGATAGTGGAAGGATAGAGGAAGAGTGATGCCTCGGATCATGGATCACCAGTACGGATGATAGTTTAAATTAGGAATGAAATCCTCAAACTTTCAAATCTTTAAGGATATTCAATATTCTATGATTCAAGAAACTATTTAATTTAGATTTGAAAAAATTAAAATATAGTTTTTTCTATTCAAAATTTTGAATTAGAATATGTTTTATAACACTAATTGGTGGTTCATCCCCGACATAATTATAAAATAAACTTAGCAATCATATACCAGACCATTAATTTAACACTTTACTGAATGTTATAATGAATGCAATATAGCAAAAAATTGAACATTTAGTTCCTATCGTTACTTTCTATTAAGTTATTCTGTTGTTTTTTTTCCCTGTTGCCTCTTGTATGCATAGTAATTTACAAGAGTCGGGAACCAAAGGTAAAATGAAGAACTCAGATTTGGAAATAGTAGTGAATTTGACCTGTCTCAGTATAAAATGTTTTTAGAACTATTACTATTATTATTTAGCAACGCGTCTTACTACCCGTTCGGGTTATACGCTTTAAGTACTAATTACACTAATGGATTAGGAATTGGCAAGGTTGAATAAAGAGGAAGTGAACCCGCATTTGAGTGGAGGAAGAGTTGAAAACCATTTAGGGAAAAAAAAAACAGTTCACCCGACCAAGATTCGAACCTCGATCTCCCCGTCCTCAGAAGTCAGGCTCAACACGACTAGCGCGTTAGCCAACTACGCCATTGAGGTGGGTCTGTGTCTTACTCCGTGTTCGGGTTGTACACCTATGTACTAATTACACTAATGAGTTGGGAATGAGGACAGTTGAGTTTAGAGGAAATGTTCCAGCATTTATGTGGAAGGAGAGTGAGTGGAAGATTATATGGCCACCGAAGTGCATGAAACCCAGTTAATGTTCAGTATTGGTGTGTAAATTGAAAGAGACTTCCTCCCTTTCTATTTTTTATGAGTCTCTGGTGGTATATCATACAGTGAAGAATTAACAATGGACATAGAACTTTAGATAACTAGGCTACAGTAACCCATTTCTAACATACCTGCCATAGTATCGAATACTATTTGCTTGTACAAAAAAAGAGCGAAGCAGAGTGCCTTCGATGAAAAAAAAAACAACCAATGTGACAAGAGGTCAAATTGCCCCTGGAGATGTCCTACAAGTGCCGCCAAGAGACCATTTCAAGTCATGATGATCATTCCCAGAACCGGCAGATATAAGAGGATGTGCCTCCCCCTCGAATTGCGCTAATTTCTTGATACAGCAAAAGTTAAATAGAGTTGGGAAGTTTTGGCGTCCTAACCTGTAATATAAAGATAGGAATACTGGTACAATTGGACCATCTTTGAAAAAAGGCATACAAACTTTGGAATACACATGAGCAGGACACTTATTAAAAACATGTAAAACTACAAATAGATTAATATTTTGAAGTAAGTATCAATAAAATAAAATAAAATCAATAACCATTAATATAGGGCAGAGGTCGGCAATAAGTCAATCGCGATCAACTGGTTGATCTCGCAACAATATTCAGTCGATCTCGTAAGAAAACTACATCACCATGAATTATTCCACTATGGTATAGCTTATTAGATAAGGCCATAGCATAATCCGTCAAGGTAAGACTGCTATCTCTCAGGATAAACAGAATGTACATGTTATTTATCTTATGTGTATTCTATAGAGACAGGGGTATAAATATTGGAAGAAATATAGAATTTAAGGAATAAATACCAGATGTAGACCTAAAAATAATTAAAAGTAGAGAGGAGAAACTAAGGGGGATCACAGGACTTTTGATAAATGTAAGAATCAATCGGGGCCCAAAAAGATTGCCGACCCTTGAAATAAAATAGGGCTTTTTTTTTTTGTTTTTTTCTACAGGTAATAGAGTAGAATTCCAGGGTATATAGTAAATTATGTATATAAAATAATAATAATCATTATTATTAATAGAGAATAAGAATAATGTTTAAACATTGTGGATACAACATCAGAAATAGCCGAACAACTAAAGTTACTTACATAGTGGTTAATGGGATGTCAACACTTACCTCACAAAAAAGTTGTAAACATCTATAATATAGGCCTAAATATAGTTATAGATTCTATACAGGGGTGTAATGCAGCTGGAGCGGATCGACATATCAACACTGGTTTTGAGGGTCCAGCTGATTATCAGCATAAAACGTAACTTTCCAGGAAATTAGGCTTGTCTTTATATGTGGATGTACGAAACTTGAATTTTCAATTAATGGTAACTGTAAGCTAATTAAGCTAATTAAACTAATGATTGTTACAATAGATATATATCCATTTAAACCATAATGAAATAAAGACGCAAGCAAGATGCAAGTGTGTTTGTTCTAATTTTGTTTACGTAACTCTCCCCAACCTCCCAACACCATAAATGAAGAGCCCCATCACTGTTACCTTTAGAACTACACCCCTAAACACGCTACCAACTGAGCTAAGGTGTCGGACACTCTGATTCTATATGAATGTGAATAAAGCTCACTTACATTATATATATATCTGAGAATCGATCCCTGATAGTGTATACTACCTGCCAACTAGAGTTTTTTTTTTATCACCACGTCTTACTATTTGTTTGGCTTATAGTCTTATGTACTAACTACGCTAATTTTTTAGGGATTAGAAAGGTTATATTTAAAGGGAATGTACCCACATTTGTGTGGTGAGAGAGTGAAAAACCATTTTGTAAAAATCACCTTCAATACACCCAACTGGGATTTGAACCTCAATCTTCCCATCAGCGGCAGTCTATTCTATTGTGAGAGTGACGCCTTATACCATTCAACCATCAAAGTGGTTCATCTAAGATTTAAATTCCAACTATATCAAGAAGAACTTTAAACAACAAAATGTCCACTTGTCGCGAAGAATTAAGGGTGGTGGGGTAAAAACATGATAGCCCTCATTGGTTTAGATGGGATATTTTCACTATTTAAACGTCTAGAAAGTCTATAAACTTTGTTATAAGAAATAGATAAAATATTCGTTGATATTAGTTATCTTCAAAATATCGATTGACTATAAAAACCACTTTTAGTTCTTCAAGAGTTAAGATACCATAAATTTGAGCTAAAACATTTTTTTCATAAAATGTGGGTTATCATGTTTTTACCCAGACCCTTTCAATTAATGTATGGGAAGTGTTTTTTGTGTGTGTAGTGTCATCTTAGGTCACCGGTGAGAAATTACCTAATCTAAGGAAACAAGAAGTGTAGGGAAAAGTGTAAACAAACCTATTTACCTAGAGAGCGGAAAATAGATTGTGTGGAAAATGCCCCCACACCTCATCGAGAAAGAACTAAAAACTTCAAAGTTCACTGCATTAGATTGGCTTATTCAGTAAGTTAATAAATGTTGCCAGTAAATGTAATATTCTATTAATATACAGATCAGACTATTTGTTTTAACAACTAGAGTGTAGGTAAATGACTCTAAACTTGGAGAACAGGGTCAATCTTGACCAGATAAATGAACATAGAAACCGTGTTAACACTCGTATAATTAGTTGTGCATGACTACAGCAGTGAAAATTGGGAGATCAACATTATCTTTAGTACGGATATAGCCTCATCAGTTATTAGGCCTATATATAAAAAACATAGCGTCAGCCAGCATTCAAGCCCCTACTGAGTGGCAGTCGGTTGGCGAAGAGAGTGCCAACTTCTGCAGATAGAGGGTGTCATGTGGTCAACACAACAAACCTTCCGGCCATTAATCTCAGTTTTTCCCAGACTCGATGCTTCAAAGAAAATATGGAAGCACCGGGGATCAAACCCAGGCAGGCACCCTTGACCACTAGACTAGGTGTGGGCCATCATTATGGTCGTAAATTTTGTCCATAGTATGTAATCTAGGTGTCATTTTTCAAAATTTATCAACAGCTTAAGGAGTGATTTCCCCAAGTGGTTTTCTAACATAGGCCTACTCCAAGCTACAAATGTTTCTGCATGTTTCACTTACCCCCCCTCATCTAAAGCTTATTAAATTAACTCATTAACTTAATGTTATGGAAAGGTTGGGCTATGTCCTTGACAGAAATTTAATTAATTTATCTTACTCCTGTATGGAGGATAGGTTGTTAGGGTAGGCTATCTGTTCATGAGTTTAGTGTGTCTTTTACAGCTGGATTCAAGATAAAGATTATTTTACCAAGTAATACTAATGGTCTCTAAAAAAGGGGATAGTATTTACGATTTACAAGAGTCCAGCGTATTAATCAGACAAATGTCCCGAACTGTAGAAAAATGTAATGAGAACGACCTTAAAATTTCCAATACCGCCCACGTTCATAGACAGAATTTCATCGAAAAAGTGTTAGCTTATAATTTAATTTGTGCTGTTAGTAATATTTATGATGTGGACTTTTAATGTTAAAATAATTATTGAATTTACCGAATATAAACATAAATCATTTATTTCAATCGTTTGAACGACTTGATTTATTTTGTAGACACATTAAAAATGCCCAATGGACCTATTGGTGCTGTGTTTGAAAAGGTTGATTTATCAAGAAATACATCTCTAGGAAATGGAACTAAAGTGTAAAAATTAATATTTATATTAATTACTGTTCATATAAAGTTTAGAAAATAGTATACTTAACATTACATTTGTTCAGTTTGTTACCTGGATCATTCTCTTAATTATTTGTAATCAAACATAAAAATTGCGGAACGCGCAATGCGTTAGGCATTTGTATACACATTTCAGGAAAGCCGTATTAAATCTAATCAAAATAAAAACCCTTTAATAACAATTGACAATCAAAATATAATATCAATATGTCTTATGTCATTCTCACCAATTTGGAAATGTCATTTCCTCGCCATTCTATTAAGCACACATAATTATTATGTCATTGACTTGTTGAATTTATGGTGGTATTTGAAAACAACATGATTCTAATCTTGATGTTATATTTTTACAAGGTAATATTATATTTTAATCACTACCTGTTGACACTATTTGTATTTTTTTAAATATAATTTTCCAAATATTTTGTAACGTCAAATACTAAAGTATGACTTATAATTCACTATTATTATTTCAAGATCTTTATTTTCTCAATTTAAACACAACATAACAAGATACAAAAATGCTACAAAACATACCTACAGATTCTCCACCCGCACCAGCCCTGTGGGGCTCTTGTGAACCAGCATTTCACAGTATATAGCGACAAAAACTAAAAATATGACAAACTTAATCGGATATTAAATGGAAATGATGAGGTGGTAAAGCGAAAATAATCTCACCTTATATACTGGATTTGGGGCCTAGTCGGCCTTTGATAAAACAATATACATCGAGTACTCTCTATTTTATATATGATTGTGAAGGAGGAACTATAGGATTTTTTTTTAAACACTAGGCATGTAAATAGATATAAGATGAACATAAAAAAACCTCACGACTTGGATGGGGAATAAAAACAATAGAAAATGTTAGGCTAGTTATAAAATTATCCACTCTAAAGAAGGTTAAGATTTGTAAAAAAAATCCTCAGAAAATCTCAATGGACTGTTAACTTATTAACTAATGAAAAAGAAATGAACCATCGCCAGTTATTGATCATCTCCAACTTAGTTCGGTGGAGCTATGGTGAAAGATCACAAACACCTTCTTTCTTGTTTGGGGAAAAAAATATTTCATGACAAAAAAACAACACTACCTACAGCATTATCAATCAATCATGTCAAAGCAACTGATATCTCAATATTTTGTTTCGGCTTAACAAATGACTACTCAACTAGCAAACCAAATAAAATACACTTTTCACATCTACTTACGTAATGTAAGTTACCACGTCCTTCCACATTATTGGCCCTACATCCATAACAACTTTGTAGAAAAATAACTAGAACTGTTATTAAATGTAGGCATATATCATCCATTTTTACTATGACTAAACTTTTAATTTTCTTTTTCATTTAATTTATTTGAGGTAGGCTACAGTATTTAACATGCACTTTCTGAACCGACTGAGTAACTCACCACACCACTTATAAATAAACTATCTTAAATCTAAGCTTTATAACAAACACAACATAAAACCTCCAACCTTTGATTCATCACTGTGAAAGGAAAAACCCCACATTTCCCAATATATACATTTTTCGATTATGTCAGGAATCAAACCCGGGAGGCTTAGTTCAATAGACAGATGCATTATCGACTGAGTCACGGTGTCAGTTTTTACTCGTCTCGGTCATAATTCATTATATATAAAACAATACTACATAAATAATTATATTATAACAAATTTGCTCCAATAGATTATAGTTTTTTTTTAAGTTACCATGCTGGTACCTATAACTTTTACTTTTAATTATATTCTGTTAAACATTATTTTAGTCGTATATAAGCATTTTCTTAATGTTTAGTCATTAGAAGATATATTCAAGAATTAATTATTTAGGTCTAAACAAAATAATAAAAAAGTAATAACTACACATGCAATATTTGGGTTTGATACACATACAAAAAAAAAAGTTTAAGCTCAAGATCAAAGCATTTCAGGAAATACTTAGGAATATGGTGGAACGGTATCCAGTTAATTAGGTGAACTGATTGTTATTTTCTAACCCAAGTTCCGAATCGTCTTGATATTTATATGTCCTGTGCTTTGTTGTGTTTAATGTAATTAATAATGCTATTCTCTAGTGTGTTTTATGTCACAAGTTTACCTTTTTTTTTCAATATAAGGTGAATGTGCTCACTTGCTGATTACAATATTCTTCCACTATGTGTCTTTTTTTGCATTAATGTTAGTGCATTCCTTACAAAACTACGGTTCCCTCTTTTTTAAACGGTGCTTTTCAAACCGAACTCATCAATGACTTTACCACCCGTTTCGGTGGCCGCACGCTCTAAGGCCCTACTCTCTCGATAGATTAGACTGCCGACGACAGGGAGCTCGAGGTTCGAATCTCAGTCCTGTGTATTGAGGGAGGTTTTCCCTAAATGGTTCTACTCTCCCTCCATGCAGATGCGGGTACACTTTATTTAAATACAACCTTCCGAATCCCTAAAACCATTAGTGGTAACTAGTGTATAAATGTATAACCTGAACAGGTACTAAGGCGCGGTGCTAAAAAATGACTAAGAGACAGGCATGGCAAGGGTAACTAGAAGGAAATGCACTAACCCATGTATTAGTGTGGAATGTGAATGTAAAAGCCATGCCGATAAATCACATCTTCAAAAATATCTCCTGTCGCACAAAGATAAGCTTCAAACCTCGTTTTCCACATCATTGACAATCCAGTCTAGACCACCACATGACCATTGGCATGGTTGTACATTTTTGAGGCATGCCAGGAATCAAAAGGCAGATGCACAGATTAAAGGGGTCCCCTTGTACAACTAAATTTGTCATATATTCATTGTAAACCTGTAGACTAGTTTTATATCACTATCATCAACATATTACAACAGTAAACCGCTTATGCAACAGTTTTTAGTTAATGCTTCTGGCATTATTAGAAGTAGGCCTTTTATTTATTATCGATTACTAATCCTCCTTTTTTTGTTGCAGTGTTGTGTTGACCCAGGCTACTGACCTGACAGATATTTTAAATCACACCTCAAGGTCTAGGATGTGGCCACTGTTCATCATGTGGAACGCTGGTCTCGTCAACGTCGTCCTCCCCACAATCACTGTGGCCACTTTGTTCATTGTTGCTGTAAGCCTCATCAGATATATTACAGCCGACACCCATATACCGATTAGGGATGCAACCAAACAACACAACTGGCACAGCGTGAAACGTCTCACGGAGGTGAATTTATTTTTTAAACTAAAATAAGGGCATTCTAATAGGAGTTAGTAAATAACTCTGCCATTCATCCGCTTCGATGGCCACATGGTGTTAGGTGTCACTCTTGCAATAGACTCCAACATTGGTGATGGGGAGATCGTGGTTTGATCTCGGTCGGGCGTACTGAGGGTGATTTTTCCTGAATGTTTTTCCACTCTCCCTCTCATCTCTCCTCTCAATCTCCCCATCATCGACATTCTAGTCTATTGTGAGAGTGATGCCTTAGACTATGCGGCCAATAAAGTGGGGAGCTAGGTCTTCTATACGCCCTATTGAAGCTTTCAGTGAAGGTGTTCTTTTAATTAGAGCGCATTTTCATTTAAAATTAAAATTTATGTCCTACTTCAGGCTGTTGAAGAAAGGATGGCTTGCCAGAATAGGTCCCTGATGTGTTAGCAAATCTTTAACCAAGAATGTCTGCCTGTTTTTTGTGACCAAGCCCTCAAGTGCATCACATTTATAGTCATCAACCTGGCCTTTTTTACTACTCAAATGTAACTATTAGGTTTGATGATGACAAAAATTACAATATATATATATATATTGTTATTATTATTATTATTATTATTATTAGCACCGCGTCTTACTACCCGTTCGGGTTATACGTACTTACGCTAATGTTTAATGGAAGGGTGAATGTGAGATGAAATGAAGGACCTACAGTTTAACGTGGAATCCGGACCACGGTGGAGACCTGGCATTCCCCACATTCACTATATATATTGTTAACTTACAATTTGTATTTTTCTAAGGTAACATGCCTGTCCTTTTGAATTTCCTGTTATTTTTATTTGCTATGTTGGCAGACATGCTATTGCAGCGTGTGTGAGTCCCTGATGATGACAGGGGAAGGGTTGTACTGTGATTGTTGCGGGGTGTGCGCCGATAGAGGGTGCATCAGGGCAGCGGACAGGAAGTTCCGTTGTAAAGTAATTTCATGTTCTGACAAGGGGCGCTGGAAGCATCACTGGGTGAAAGGCAAGTGGATGTAAGATGAACCAATAAATCGTTTGGAATTGAAATTACCTTAAGTTAAAAGTCTAAATCATGCATGTAAAACTTGCGGGTTGATGCGGCATTTTCACTGGTTTTGTACAGCCTGTATAGATCTTAGGATGAACCAACCTACAAAATGGCCAGTATTTTCTTTTTATAACTGTCATATATCATATTGCCTAGATATATAAATTGTCGATTTTGCATAATTTAGGAAAATCTGATGTGAGGTTGATGTACAAAATTTATATTCTTTTCTTCGACAAGGATCAATCCTCAAAAGTTATTGAACTATTTGAAACCCTCTGAAATCCTTTGCAGCACATAGGCGACACATGAAGACAATTGTTTTATCACATGAAAAGGAACCAAAATATATACGGTTTACAGACACATATTTGCCAACACTTATGAAAGGGACTTCATTACAGGGTTTAAAGCTCGACAATCACACCAATACTGAAAATAAAAGGTTACGAGTTTCTGGTAAAAGTATAGGATGTCGCTTATTGTTTCATATTGGTGCCTACTTTTTTTAATACACGGACCCTTTTGTATTTTCTGATTTTCAAAGTGGCGATTTTGACAAGCCTGATCTAAATTGTAGAGCTACGAGTTTATCTCAGTCCTTGGAGTTGCAGCCTTCAAAAAAAGGGGCCATTGGTTCATTCAAGCGTGCATTAACTATTTAATTATTAATTCATTAGTAAATTTTGTCACAGATTGTGACCAAGGCAGACAAAGTAGAACTTCGACGCTGCTCAGTAAAAGTTCAGATTGCCTTTGTCGTAAACAGAGTATAACTTCCCCCCCTGAGTGGCTACAGTTCGGGAGGTAGGAGTTCGATGACACTTGAGAAAGCACAGCCAATTAATGTTCCAAAGTTCAATAATGAACGAGTTATTATGTTTTTTTGCTACGAATACATCAAATATCAAAGTAACAAAATTTACGAACCATTCGGACTACTCAGGGGCAACACAGTTTTTCACTTTTTCATTTAATTGACACAGTCCATAAAATTAATCATTATTTCCTTAAAAGTTTTTCACTCTTCATATTTAGGCTAACTTTTTAAGCCCTGATCCAAGTATATACAGAAATAAACAAACATTTTATTTATTAAAAGCACTATAAGAAAGGGTGTTATGAATTGTTGCAATGAATTGAAATAAATTTTAAACTGTATGCAAATTGACTGCTATTTTTTATGATTTACCTAATAAGTAACCCAAATTAACATATTCTCAGGGTCAGTTGACAGTTGACTCACACTCTTATGTCGTAAAACCATTTTTATTTTGTGTTTATGGAGGGAAAACACCCCTTTTACCCGTACATGGCCTCTCTTCCAATACAAAATTTGCAAAATGCAACAAGTAAATTGTATGCTTTATATTGATTTATGTTTTGTCCTATAGTTTTGAGTGATAGTTGTATTTAGTCTGTGAAGTTACTCGCACTGGTGGTCATACGATGCGGTCTAATACGTCATTCTCTCAATAGCCTAGGTTGCCGGTTAAAAGACGGTCGAGCCTTGAATCTTTCCCAGAGGTGGTTTTCTGCAAGCAATTTATCAAATATGTTTTCCCAACCACTCTTTACTCTATAAAGTCAAGTGCACGTCCTTTAAATAACCATCCTCATCTCTCACACTTAGATTAGTCCATTAATAACCATGCCGTTAAATGTAATCAAACGTTGTTGGTTGTTTTTAGTATCGCGTCTCACTACTCATTTGGGTCGTACTCATATGTACTAATTACACTAATGTGTTGATGTGGGGAAGGTTTATTTAGATAGAGTGTACCAGAATTTGCATGAAGGGAGAGTGGAAAGCAGGGAACAAAACCACCTACAATAAACTTGACCGGGATTTGAACGTTGATCTTCCCGTCATCAGCAGCCCTGCATATAGCGAGAGTGATGCCACTGAAGCGGGCTAGCTCTCATATTGATATCAATATTAACAAGAAGGCCTATGAACTGCTAAAAGCGCTGATTTAAGGATAGCAAAGAATCTAAAGATCAACATAACTGTACTGATGTAATATAACACTTCGTGTCTCTCGAATGTTAGTCCAATAGTTTGTGGATTGATCACTACAATATATTTGTTGACTCGATCTAGTGTTTCATTTGGTCACCAGGTAATTTGCCTCTGGGGGTCACGTGTGAAGTCTGCGAGGAAGAGTGTGGCTCGGAACACGGACTTGCCGACTACCAGTGCTGCTGGTGTCAATATGCTGTGCACGAGTTGTGCCAACAAAAACTGACAGAGGCAAGTCAGTTAAACTTTTAATCTCAATTTTTATTTATATGTTTAAAACAGGATTCATAAATTTGAGAAATGACACCTGGACACTGGAATGTAACCCGAGACCCGTTTCGGGGTGTGATTTTTCAAATTTACTTATATGATACATCCATACCGTAACCTAAAAATCATTTTGATCTCTCAAACTTCCCTAGTTTTATACAATTAATTTTACAAGCATTTAGCTTTCTCCATTAGTACGATATTAACAATGACTTACTCTAGGGATAAACAAGAATATTACAACTAGACAGAATAGATCTGCAATTACTAATCTACTAATTAAAACAATGTTGTTTGATACTCTTGTTACTTTATTAGTGTAAGAAACCAGTTTTAAATCTGAGCTTCCTGGAACTGAGCCGAACACATCAATATTAATTAGACTTGGGTCGAATCCACTATTTTACAAATCTGAATCTTGGGAAAAAATTATGAACATATGAGGAAATATAAATATGATAGAAAATACAAATAGTAATTATATGTTAACATTCTTTCTTATAATCCATTAGTTATAACATTCATACATTCAGTTAAGTGTTGAATTACTGGTCTGGGTTCTGCTTATTAAGTTCATCCTATAATTATTATAAACAATCACTAAGCAGTATTAGAGCTCTAAAACCAATTTCACTTAAAAAGTGGGGGAGACAAAGGAAAAAACAGGAATGGAGTTTTGAATTTCAAATATTCTTAAGGTTTTGAGTTTCTCATCCCTAGTATTAATACTAATTTTTCTACCATATCTTACTAGCCATTTGGGCTATCTTCATATTTACCTTAATAGAGTAGGGACGCGGAGGGTAGTATTTAGATTAAATGTACCCTCATTTGTGTGGAGGCACGATTAAAATTAATTTAGGAAAACCATTCATACTACACATAGCTGGAATTTGAACCTTAACTTTACGTTGTGGTAAAACCGTACTAATTGAGGTTTACATCCATGTCTTTAGATGCAGATGTATTCTATTAAAGTTAGTTTGTAAGGCAGGTTCTGATAAAATCTTGTGTTCAGAAAAGGCACGTTAAATACACACTATTTAAAAAAAAATCTCGGCAAGTCGTTAGAATTCTCCAACATATTCTCATGCAAAAGGTTTGTGATTTCGGCTCATTCCGGAACTTGGTGATCCCTCCCAGCAGCGTTACGCTGACGAAGAAACGCAGCAGTGTGCGCAGTAAGCTACAGCTACAGTCAGTCACTCCTCCAGATTGGAAGAACTGGGCCCCCATTATTGTCCTGGGTACGTCTCTTAAAACTTTTATGTGTAAATTATTCAAACCCCAAGAGTTAGGTAATGTGACTGTCACCTGGTTGTATTGAGTTTTATCAACGATCTAATGCAATGTGGTTGTATAACCTGGTTTTACAAGCAAATACTATTATATTTATTTAAAACTAAACATTTTGGTCATGTTTTTCTTAAATTAGATTAATTTTAGCTCACACATTGGCGATAACTTATAATCCTCATCATCATCGTCATCAATTGTTTCCAACCTATGGCTGGGTCAGTTTAGTAAAATGCCTTATCTCTTTCTGTCCTTTCACTATTCTTCAAATCCTTTATTTGCTTCTAATCTTCTTCTCTCTCTTCTCACACTTGCAGTCATCTGTTAATCGCAGCTCTTTCTTGGTCTCCATTGCAATCTTTTCCCTCCAAACTTCAACTCCATTTTCATTGGGGTCATTTCCTTTTACATCCTCATTACGTGACTATATATTTCTCACCATTGCTACAATATTTCTTCGAGTCTTGGACATACTTTTTCCCCCCATTAAACCGGCCCTAAAAACTTGAGTGTGTCTTAGAATCGATAGTGTCTAAGAATCACAGTTCTTTTTGGACCAACATTCTTGACGGCTCAGAGGAAGATATATTATGGGATGGTAAAGATGAAGATGGCTCAGAAGAATCAGATCAATATTGGTTCAGAAGGATTTGATGAATAAATTGCCTTCTGATAAATACAATACTATTTTTGTTAGTAAATTTAATTCTTTAGTAAAATATTCCTTAGATATAGGGTATTTAGCATTTTATTTTTATTTATTATCTTATAATCAAAGCTTTTTTTTGTTGTGGTACTGAAAAATTAAGGTGCATTTTACATTCTATGGTGTCTTAAAACTGAAGAAACACATTATCTCGTAATACATTATCAACATCCTCATTATATGACCCTACCATCTCACCCTTTCTTCCTCTGCTATCTCACGTACTCCAACATCCTCATTACATGACTATGCTATCTTACACTTGCTTCCTCTATTTTTTCATGAACCCCAAATATCGCCCGGACAACTTCATTTTTTAATGTTGTTTTGCCTTGTGACGGCTCCTCATGAACTTCATTTCCATAATCTCAACCTTCATTGTCTCTCCTGTACTAATAGAAAATATGTTTTAAATAAAATGGCAGAAACAATATTCTGATTCATAAAGTATATTCAAGATTTAAGGATTTAAAAATGTTAGTTTTTATATTACTTTTATGTGTAATTTTTTATTTATTTTATTTATGTCTTACATTTGTTTTTTTAAATTGTACTATAAAGGTAATTTATAAGGTTTACAAAATTAAAATATTTGGTCTCCTTAGAACATAGTTCTAGATGGAGATCTTTCAAATCTCAAATAAATTTTTTATTCTAATGGTGGACAATTAGAGTACTTTGAAGTAGCTACAAGACTTCTTACTAGCTTACTCTTGGAGGATAATTTTACTGTAAGTGAGGTTATTATAAAAACATTCAATGAGCATCTAATAGATTTACAAAAATTAATAAATATAATTATTACTTATTTTATCACTGTGTTCTACTACAGGCTTAGCTTACATGAATATGTAATAATCATTCAAATGATTAGGGTAAGTACAGTTGAATTTAGAGTAAGTTTACCCGCATTTGTGTGAAGAGAGAGGTGAAAACCATTTTGGGGGGAAAAAACCTCGATACACCCGACTGGGTTCGAACCTCATTCTCCCTGTCATCGGCAGTCTAGTGTATTTCGAAAGACAGAGAGACCATGTGGCCACCGAAGCAGGTAGTAATTCAATAAGGTTTTTATGATGATTAATTTTCAAGAAGTTTGTTTTATATGCCTTTTTTTTTTATATTGAATCATTGAATCAAATTTTTTCAAGTTATTATTTTGCCTATTATTAGTTTAGTCCAAACATAATTATAAAACATACAGTAAAAGCCCGATCCAGTGCATTCTGAGATATTCGATATAACGGGATGGAGAGTATGTCTCCCAGAATTTATTTTTATTTGTAGAGATCCAGTAAACATGGTGATGCCACATTAACATTTATCACTAGGCTTGCATCTCCGACCATCAAGAAACAATACCCTAAGTCAAGCATCGACAATCAAGAAACAATACCCCAAGTCAAGCATCGACAATCAAGAAACAATACCCCAAGTCAAGCATCACTATCTTTAAAATCCAGCAGCCAATAAGGTACTACTTGTTCCCCCTCGCCCTCTTGTCCACAGCCGTTAAGTCCATATATCGTGCATTCGCATAGTGTTGAATCTTTTGTTCAGTGCACATGTCATGATGTCACAGAAAAGGAAAGGGTATTCTATGAGTGATATACTCCCTCCCTGTCATTTGTCATTCCACAGGTAACCTTGCAACTTACCGCGGTTAGTCTATAGTGTGAAGGTCAAGTATTTCCTCGATAATCACACTATATCAGGCTTCTACTATACCTAAATATTGGACCCTATAACATTTAGAAGACAATTTCAATTGTCTATAAAAGATTAAAAAATTGCTAATTATGTTTTTTTAAGATTCAAATTCAAAGGTAAAGTTAAGTTTTGTATACCAGATCTGAAAGAAATTAGATTCGGTGTATCTTTGACATTTGCTATTTTTTGCCACAAAGGCTGGTTCAAAGAAGAATATGTTTCTACCAAGAGAAAGTAGGAAATTACCCGCCTTTTTACTAAACCTCAACCTTGATTTTCTTATGAAAGGTCATTTGGAGCATTTTTTGGAAAATAGTTGGTGTTTTTTTTTGCAGACAGCATTGATACAATTTTACCATATTTTTAGTGTTAATTTAAAGTCATTGATAATTTCTATCAAATGTAACAGATGAATAACACATGACTTGATGTACGAATACATGAAAGCAGATTTTGTAACTATTTATAGTTCTCATATATGTCCATTCGTAAGAAAATTGGTGCATAGTTAAAGTACATCTCATATTTGTTTCACAGCAAATCACAAGTCTGGCAATAATGACGGCGAACGCGTCTTGTCATTGTTTCGCCATTTGTTGAACCCTGCTCAGGTGGTGGACCTCGCTGACCGCTCTCCAGAGACTGCTCTCGAGTGGTGCTCCCTGTTGGGAGGCGTGAAGACCACCGTTCTTGTGGCAGGCGGGGATGGTACCTTGGCATGGGTGCTCAATGCTATAGAGAGCTTGAAACTTGAGGTATGCACAGGTTTTAATACCATCAGTTCGGATCTTGGACGGTAGTTAGGGAGTTGGATTGGTGAGTAGGGAGGTGGTATCTAAAGAAAAGTATTGATATCGTACTCATTAAGAGTATTGGAAGAAAAATATCGATATCATATTAGTATCGAAAGAAAAGTATCGATAACAGTAAGTATCTGTATCAAAATTTTAATCTGGAAAAAAAGTTTTTTTATCTAGTAAAAATAATTTCAACTCTTGCATCATAATTTTATTCTCATATTTATTTAAACACTGAAATTTATAATGGTTTTTAATATCCTAAGACGCGTTTTAAAAGATGCTTTTTTGCTATCCAACTTCTTTAAAAACTTGGATAATTCACTTCTGAGAGGTGCCATTTTTTAACTAATTTTGTCATTTATATACTTGATCAAGATAATTACTTACATACACTATAAGAATGGACACCCTGGCATGCTTAATATGCTTAAACAACGCACATAAACTTTTCTGCTTTGTTTGCTTGGAATACCCTTAAGTTGAGCGAGTTCATTGAGCTCTACAAAAGCTAATTTTGTTTAGTTTGTGATGACTGTGCTCATTGATAAGGTAAGGGGTAGCATACTGGTCGCCACTTGCGATGCCAGGTCAGGTATCAGGATGTATTGAAAAACAAAGATGAAAGAAGAGCTACAAATTATAATGAGCTAAAAGATATTAAATGCTAGAGTTGCTTCTTACTTATCAAGCAGAAAATGAGGGAGGATTGAGAAGTAGAGTCATTTGTTCTTCCTCCACAGTTCACCCAAATAAACATTTAATCCCAACATGAGTGAAGATGACGAAACAATTGTTTCTTTCAATACCATTTCGATACCAGAGTGTGAATACTAATACCAGTAAAAGTATAAGGAGAAAAAATACTAGTATCGAAAGGAAAATATCAATAATATTAAAGTATCTATACTTATTATTCAGACATGAGATTGAAAAAAAGCTACACACTTGATCAGGGGTCCACAAACTATGGCTCATGGGTTGTGAGTCTATCCTGCTTATGGGCGCTTTTACAAAAATAAAATAAAAAATCAATTTTGATGGCAAATACCAAAATGATGGTGATCCTTAATGCAGTACACAAAGTACCTAAATACATTCCATCATAAGCAGTCGGTTGCATTATCAGCAACGCCTAATCAAAACATTCATACATTCATACTGGGGTGTAGAGTTCCTCAGCACTTGCTAGCTGTGTTTCATAAAGTGTGTTTTGAGTGGAGAATCTGAGGAACGTTTACTATTAGGGGAAGGAGTGGGTAGCTATATTGGTTGTGCAGTTTACATCTAGTCATGTGTAATCATGTATATAAGCTGTTTGTGTATACCTCACCATTATTTCCTCTACTATCTTTGTACCTTTGTACTCTCTGCCCCAGACAACCCGATTCCTAATCTTGTTTCACCTGGTGACAGCTAGCTCCTCAAAAACTTAAGTTCAAATTCTTTCCTCGGGTAAACTCTAGTACTAGGCCTATATCTTGATATTTACTTGAGCAAGCCGACTTGACAGCCTCCGCCTGTTTCTTTTCAGCCAGTTCCAAGTGTAGCGATCGTACCATTGGGGACAGGAAACGACCTCTCTCGGGTCCTGGGCTGGGGGAAGGAGTATACCTCGAGTATCGATGCTTCAGAGGTACTCCAGCGAGTGTGTAACGCCACTTGTGTTCAATTAGACAGGTAGGTTAGGGTAGGACTAATATAAATGATAAACCCGCTTCATTGATCACATGGTCGGAGGCAGCGGTTATTAAACTGTGGGGCATGGCCCCCTGTAGGGACGCGATAGTTGCTAAAGTGGGGATCCAAGAAATGTTTCAGACATTAAATCATTAATATCGTTGAATTGACCTAGCCTAGTACCAGAAAAAAATATTAATTTGAAATGGGAGAGAGCAATCAGTTTAGTGAATACAATATTTCTACTCGACCTAGGTATTTTAATTCAATTATTATTATTATTATTATTATTTTGAGTGCATGACACCTTAGCTCGATCGGTAGCGTGTCTGCCTATTGAGCTAAGGGTCCCGAGTTCGATTTCCGGCAAGGCCGAAAATGTAGGTTTACCTTTTCATATTGATAAATTAACAGCCGGGGACTGGATGTTGTGCTTGTCCTAGTCTTAAGTTAGATTATACATCATCTGAAGCTACGACAGGTCTAGTAAGCTATTGGAAAATATATGCCTTGAATAAAAAACAATCCCACGCCATAGGCTGGAAACAGTAATGGATGTAAAATTATAATTATTTTGAACGTTATACTAAAATACTGTTTGCCACTATCTATTTGTGTGAAACTGTATTTTCAACTGTGGCTGCTATGAAGGGTAAATATTGTGCATTAATAGATGTCACTAAAGATCTGAGAGCTGCCCTTTCTAATATTACTTCACGGTATCAACATTACTTGGGTAAAGTTACACCAGCCACCATTAATTAAGTGCTTAATTAAAACCTGAATTAAATTGTCCTATGATATGAATTTGAAATAATGTGCTATAGATGCGATGTTTAAGAGCTATTATTATTTTGTGTAGAGTTAAATAAGGAGAAGATAAGTCCCCTTTGAGCATAAGAAAGTTTTGTGAAGGGCGTACTTTGTACCCATTGTCACACATGCAGCGGAATTACGGACATTGAATGTAAAAAGAGATTAGTAAAGTGGAAGTCATATGAATGAAGTTTGTGAGGAGCATGTTAGCTGTCACGAGGAGAAACAAGATTAGTAATGAAGTTATCCGGGAAAGAGTGGAGGTACA
>CABEEJ010000617.1:226852-245706 GCA_901482245.1 Timema douglasi
GTACAGGGAGTACATGAGATAGTTGAGGAAGCAAGACTGATATGGTGTGGACATGTAATGAGGATGGAAAAGGAGAGGACACCAATGAGAATGATGGAGATGAAGTATGTAGGGAAAAGGTCACAAGCGAGGCTGAGAAAGAGATAGAAGGAGCAGATAACAGAAAGTGTGTTAGTGAAAGGAGAAGAATGGAAGAAATTAAAGGAGGAAGAATGGTGGAAGGATAGAGGAAGCTGGAGGCATTTTACTAAACTGATTCAACCACAGGCTATAAACAGTTTATGATGAGGAGGAGTTAGATATTGATTTTATTTCAATACAACTGGTCTAATTTGAGTATTTCACAGATGCTTTTTTAGTTTCTGAAACACATTGCCACAACAATAATTGTACCGACGTCTGAGGCCATCCTTATATTAAGTTTATGTATTCTAAAATATATCATAATTTAAAATATAGGTTATTATTCCTGCTCTCTTTGTGGCTGTTGTTTGTTTTATGACCTCCTCATCCTCTCTGTGACATCTGAAAACTAACGCTGTGCTGTATTGTATGGTGTAGGTGGAACGTGGATATCAGGCCTGTCCGGCCACTCAGGTTCCGACAAGTTGCGCGTAACTTATTCATGTACAACTATATCAGCTTCGGAGTTGATGCGCAAGTCGCGCTGGACTTCCATCGCACGCGGCAGTCGCCATTTTACTTTTTCAGTAACCGCATCTTCAATAAGGTGAGTTTGTTCCAAACATTAATGTGTGAGTCAAACTCGGTAATGTCCAGTTGTGGTTTTTTTAGCCATTTGAAACAAGAAAGTATATTTTGTAATGATACTGTTTTGGATCCCTCTCATATATTAAAAAAAATTCATGGATGAAGGGTATTTTTCTTTGATAAACTGTGTATAAAATATCCCTTTAATACTTCATCCATGGAGAGTCGCACTCTTTTCAGAAGTAATTTCAATATATTGCACCACAAACTTTTTTTTTTCTTTAAAAGATCAACTTTGTTGTATTTGAAAGACTTTGTTACCCGCTAGATCCCTCTACCCAATAGGAAGCTAGCCTTCACAACATCTGTTGCCAGGAGTTTTTCCATTAGCTAGTTTTAACACTGGTGACAAGGGGTCCAAGAGGCAAGGGGTAGGTCATATATAAACCGCTTGTGCGTATGAATATACACAGTGCCAGTAACTTGAATTCATAGATTACACAGTAAATTATTATAGAGTAAAATTACAGAAAAATAATTTGTAATCTAACAGAAACTGTATCACTTAACATCATATCATCAGTGCCAAAGGTGTAATTATCTAAATAAACTCACCCGCCTCGGTGGCGTAGTTGGCTAACTCTCTAGTCGTGTTGAGCTTGACTGCCGAGGATGGGGAGATCGAGGTTCGAATCCCGATCATCTGGACTGGGGTTGGTTTTTCCTAAATGGTTTTCCACTCTCCCTCCACGCAAATGCGGGTTCACTTCCTCTAATTCAACCTTCCCAATTCCTAATCCATTAGCGTCATTAGTAATAAAGCGTATAACCCGAAGGGGTAGTAAGACGCAGTGCTAAATAATAAATAATCAAGATCACGATCACATAATAGTGTATGAGTGCACAATAAGGCACCTACGCATCATCATTATAAACCCTGTATCATTATAATTAGTGCTCAATCACAGGTCAATATCAACATATATCTCATTATATAATCCCGAAAGTTTTAATCAACGCCAAACGTGGACGCATAGCACAATAATTGGCTCCAGATTGCGTGGCATCATCAGTACATTACTTCAATAACTCTTTAATTGGTGCCCATCTCGCAGCGTATATTTCAATAAATACCCTAATGCTTTAATTTACTAGTGTATATATCAAGTACTATGCTTAGGCTTGTACCAATTGTGACCAGCAGAGTTGGTGGAATGGAAAGCACTCCTCATTATTTAGTTGTTCCCCTTTTGTTCTCCTGTCAAATTCTGGACCATTTCTCTTAGTACCTACCTCTTCATCCTGTGTATTTAGATTGGTTAGTGTAAGTTTACTAAATATTTTATATATATATGTATCTTTAAAGAAAACCTCTTTTCGCTTTTTTGGTTTCCTGGTTTGTGAAAGGGTAAATCCATAATTTTATGATAAATTTTCGGCCATGCCAGGAATTGAACCCGGGACCTTTAGCTCAGTAGGCAGGCAATCTACCGACTGGGCTAAGGTGATATTAAAGACCTAATGAGTAATAATATATTTAACACAAAAAAAGGTCAACTGGGGCTTTTAATACAATTTTATTCCGACTCGCTTGTTGCCAGCAGTCGCACACATTAGTGGGCACACAGTTTTAAAGTCGAGATCATCCTGATTGAATTGCCCGCGAATTCAATGGTAAGTCGAAGGTTGAATCCTGGTCAGATGGAGGAGGGGGGGTTCTAAGTTGTTTCCCCACTCTTCCTCCACACAAATGTCACAAATGTTGATGCATTTCCTTAACTTTTACCATCTTCATCCTTATGCCACTAGGGTAATAAAACGTGAATTTCCCGGGTAAGTAGTAAGATACTGTGTACAAATAATTTAATAATTCCTAAGAATATTTTTAGACCCACTTTACGGGCAGTATGGTCTAAAGTGTCACACTCGCAATAGACTGAAAATTCAATGATGGGGAGATCGAGGTTTGAATCCTGGTCGAATGTACTGAATGTTTTTTTTCTAAAATTGTTTTCCACTCTTAATTCACACAAATGCTGGTACTTTTCCTCATAACTAATCAAATTACTGTAATTAGTATAACCTGGATAGGTAGTAAGACATGTAAAAAAAACTTATAATTTATTTACTGCAATGTCCAGTTGCTGTATTTGGGGTACGGCACTCAGCAAGCGATGGAAAGGGGCTGCCGCGGGTTGGAAGAGCGCCTCGAGTTGTATCTGGATGACTGTCAAGTAGACCTCCCCGCCATCGAGTCGGTGGTGGTCCTCAACATTCCATCGTGGGGAGCTGGAGTTTGTCTCTGGGACATGGTGGAAGGCCCTAAGCCCCCACAGAGCTTCAACGACGGCAAACTGGAGGTGGTGGCGCTATATTCCTCCTTCCACATAGCCCAGCTCCAGATGGGGCTTTCTCAGCCTCACGTTATCGGACAGGCCTCCCGCGTCATGGTGAGTCAGGCCGGACAAAGGGGTTGCTGTGACGAGGAAATCTAGAGATGGGTCCTTTTGATACTTGGAATTTCTAAGGGTAGTTAAAATTAAAGCAGTCGTATAAAATATTAATTTCAAATTTGATTTAATTTTCTTTAAGGGTATGTGAAACTTCGAAACTTTTACTTGTCTTTGAAATAAATATCAGCTTCAACTTTGCTTCAGAGAAAAATTCTGGTTTTGCCAATAAACATATTTATTGCTAAAATACTCAATTTATATTCAATTATTGAAATTCTTACTTTCTATGTACATTAAAAATGTATATACATGTGAAAAACTCTGAAGTAATTGAACTGTATTTTATGATAATAGCCTGATTTATCAGCTTAGAATCAAATACTACACAATAAAACATTTTATTGCATAAAGTTTTATAGTTTAAATTAGGAGGGATAGCCAGCACACTTACCTTGGTGATACTGGAGTAGAAATTGTTTAGATATAACACTAAAAAACACATAAACACATTTTTAAGGACAAGCTTTCACTGTCACAGACAGCTTCATCAGGTCAGGAGAGTAGACTGATTTCTTGGTTGAACTGTAAGGTTGACTGTCCACAGCAAATTCAGTCTCTTGCGAGCATGACCCCAAATACCATCTGACAAACTGTGCAGATGCATTTTAATTGCCATTGATTATATTTTACAAATTAATAAAATTATTACTACTATCATCTGATACCTTGAGAGTATCCTAAAATTCAATCTTATAAACAATTGTTGAGTACTATCTCGATAAAAGGATCTGTTTTTAAAATTGGTTTGAACAACATTGCGGAATTTCATTCCTATATTTATCTACTTTGCAGATTAAGTTGAAGGCCAAAACAGCGGTTCAAGTGGATGGAGAACCGTGGAACCAGCACCCAGCCGATATAATTATCTCTCTCCACAACCAAGCGTCCATGCTTCAACTCTCAGCTTGAATCTCCGGTTTCATGTATTTTTGCCTTGGAGCTGAATTTTACTGTTTCTGATCCAGTGGCCGTGTTTAATGTCAGTTTTGGTAATGTGTATTATGCTTATTTTTTACGTTATGTTTTAGATTAGAGAGAAGATAACTTCGTTTATTTATAGACATTTTTAGAACAGAGCACTGGGTGAAATCGTGGTTCGGATTAGAATGGCTGGTCAGCACACTTATCTGAAGGATGCTGGAGTAGAAATTGTTTTGATAAAACACAAAAACATATTTTTAAGATGAGCTTTCAACTACTACAGTTAGCTTGTTCAGGATATTAGAGATTGAAGGATTCATAAAAATCTCAGATTCGGGACTCAAATCCTTAAATAAGAAAATTCAATTTTTAAAGTTAAATTTGTTTTAGAGCTCTTAATACTGGTTTTTGTTGGCTCAGAACCATTAATAATTATAGGGTGAACTCAACAACGAGGCCCCTGACCAGTAATTTAACACTTAACTGAATGTATGAATGTTTTAATAAATGGATTACAAGAAAGAATGTTAACATTTAGTTTTTTTATTTGTATTTTCTCTTATTCTATTATATTTATATTTCCTCTTGTGTTCATAATTTTCCCCAGGATTCTGATTTGAGTCAAGATTCAATGGTAAATTGGAGATTCGAATTTGAAATTCATATTCGTAAAATAGTGAATTCAACTCAACTCCAACTTTTTAAGTATGAGCTTTCACTATAAAGTTGTTAGAAATGGGTTTTAGTGTTTTATATAAATATTAATTCCACTCCAGCATCACCCAGGTATATGTGCTGGCTATCGAGAGTGCAAACCTTCGAAAACTTGGAATTTGCTTTGAGTCAGTTTTGACTCTGATTCCATTGATTAAGAGAAAAATTCATTTATTAACATACTCCAAAATTTGCTGTTTTGAATTATGCCCACCATGAAACTCCCTATATCAAAATCTGTAAACTGACAAAACGGTTCAACCTTTTGGGCATTAGTCATCGAAAAACAATAATAATACACTTAAAGGAACAGCAAACAAAGACTAATTGACAACATTTAAAATGCCTCTCCTGAAAAATAAAGAAATTTGAGTTACTCTCTTATGTATGTTAAGGAACAAATTTAACCTGTTCCCCAGTGCGTGTGTAGCGCATATGTCTGTGCGAACCCGGCAACCGTTTGTCTACTTGTATGTTCTTATCCGACAAATATTTTTGCTACTCATTTATTTTTTTCATTATTTGCTTTATTCGTGGTCATTGTAAAGCATTTAACTTTTAGCTCCATTCATCAGCTTCAATATGAAATATTCAGACTGGTTAAAAGTACAGTGGTTCATTGATAGATGGCATTACAATAACTTATTGCAATGAAACGTCGATTCACGCCCGCGCCAGGGAAAGTTTGGGCAAACAAAGGCATTGTTCAACGCTCGCACCGGGTAAAAGGGGAAGGTTATAACTATAGTTCATATCAAACTGTTCTCCTTATCAATCTATTTGTTCATTAACATAACTTGTTAATAATGTAAAATTAATTCTTTATTAAATATTAATCAATTTTTATATATTTTAAAAAGTTTCAACTTATAGTTCACTTTATCAAATCAAATATACCAATCTTATACTTTTGTTCTGTTACATGGCATTACATTTTGTAGTTTAGTTGCCATCCACTTTATCTATTCATTGTTTTAATGTGTTATTAGTACCAATTTTAATATCTAATCAATTTTTTTTAAAAAAACCTCATTTATTTTACTCATATTAATGTCTATTGTTATGTCATATTTAATAAGAACTGTGAATCTCGGTAGGGTGTTCTAAGGGTGTTTTTTTTAATGCTTTTCCACTCGCCACTTCATTCAAATGCGGGTACACTTCCTATTAATATAACCTTCCTAATCCCCAAAACCATTAGCGTAATTAGTGGATAAGTGTATAACCCAAATGGGTAGTAAGATGCAGTGGTAAACTGTGGATATTATTACATTTTTCATGTATATGGAAATTGATGAAAATAAAGAAAAATAAACTAAAAAGTGTAAATTACTGAATAAAGCCCACTTATTGAAAGAGTAAAAATGTGAGAAGAATCTAATGGACACAGGTGACCTCTTATTTTTGTGTGTCTTTCTTAGTAGAAGTAGTCACACATATTTAAACACAGATAGAGTAAATTGTGTGTGACTACTTTTACTATAGAAGACAGAAGAAAGGAAGAAAATATCACATTTGTCCATTAGATTCTTCTTACATTTTTACTCTTTCAATAAATGGGCTTTATTCAGTAATTTACACTTATTAGTTTATTTTCCCTTTTATTTTATTGATTTCCGTTATTATACAATTATTTCGCCACTGGGCCACCTCGTTAAATAAATCAATACTTTGTTGACTATTTGATGTGGAGCAATAGTGCAAAGCAACAAACTGTTATTTAAATTTTTACTTAAAATTAATTATTTCTTAACTTCAATTTTCTTTAAGAGGCAACCATTCATTACCTCTTTGTCCATTGGCAGCAGTGTAAAGTGTGAACTGTGTTCTTCTTTTCATTGTAAAGGCCATATTGTGTTTGTCCCCCTTTTATATGTTTCTATCCACCTTTCCTATACCTTCTTCCAAATATAATAAAATTAACTTCAATATTGCATCACTCTTTACCAAAAGTATTAAGTTTTTGCCTTTAGGTATATTCAAGACCTTTTATATTCATTTAGAACACATTTAAAATTTTAGAGTTTTATTATGTGCGAGCTTGTACTATATTCGAGCCATTACTGTATGCTGCATGTTGGTATGATAACTTAATTTATAAGTTAAGGACGAAATATGTTTATCTTGTTTGCGATACAACATTTTGTAAATTTAACATCCCTTCCCCCCACCAAGATGTTTATTTTCTTTAAAAATTGTTTCACAATGTCTTAGCTTATAAGATAGGGCCATAGTGTAATATGTCAAGGCAAGACTGCCACCGTTCATAGAGTGGAGTGTACCTACAGTGTATTTTCTAAGTTTAACGAGTGTTGTTATTGTTTGAAATATCGTCATTCTTGCCACTTTTATTGATGAACAATAGTTTAACGTGCAAATGTCGTGCGGTAATAATATTCAGTAAATGACCAATACAGAACTAGAGTAGTCGTATTCTTAAGACTTTTAAATGTGTGATTTAGTCTTCACACAGACTGGTTAATATAGGTCACAGATATTTTGTTTCATTCCAGTCTTGGGCGGGTCAAAAGGTATTTGTGTAAATATTAATTAATGATACATTCGATAGGTTAAGCTTGTTATATAAACATTATTAGATACGTAATGTTCATTCAGGAGGTTTGATCGCATCCTTGCCTGTGGGAGAGTGAATAGGACAAGTGTAATGTTTACAACTTCCTAGTCTACTATTAGGTCTATTGACTGTCACACAGTAATCGTTTGTGTAGGTTCAAGTATGTTATTACACGGTGCTTTTGGATGGCCAGCTTACTTATTTAACTGTACGCCTACCTACTCTATGGTATTAGGAACTCGAGAGTTCATTGCCGCAACTAAAAAAAGTATGTGATTTATTCCTATCTTGAGCTAGTTCTATCCAGTCCCCCTCATAACACCCTCTCCCGAGTTAATTCTATCAAGTCCACCTCACTACACTCTATCCCTATCTTAAGATAAATCTATCCAGTTCACCTAATTACACCCTATCCCTATCTTAAGATAGTTCTATCTCGTCCACCTCATTACACCCTATCCCTATCTTGAGCTACTGTAGTTCTTTCCAGTCTACCTCATTACACCCTATTTATTTCAGGTCCATTCAAATGTTTAGGTCTTCCAAACAGTCTCTTCCCATTGGGTTTGCCAGTCTGTACCTTGAACAAGGTTCTAGTTGATTCAATCTATGCTGAATGTTTTGCCCACTGTAACCTGCAAGATTCAATTAACCATATGTCTGGTAATTACAGGATATGTAACTAATCATTTTGTTACCTCCTCCTTTCTTTATTACCTTTGTCCCTTTTTGAACCATATATTTTCCTAAGTACTTTGTTTTCGACCCATCTTAATTTCTTCTCATCATGTTTCATAACCATAAAGAACAGCCGGTATTAATCTTTTTTTGTATGCATATTATGTGTTTTCATTTCTAGACATCATGTGAGATGTTAACAACTTACTGACTGACTAATAGCATCTATTTCCTGACAGTTATTTTCCTAATCTCCACTCTTATATTTTTATTGCTAGTTAAAATTGTTTCCAAAAGTTTGAACTAGTTAGTCTAAAAAAAACACCCAGGGTTGTGGAGTGTGTACGTCAAACCTTTTACTCCAACTCCTCTATTTTTCTACTGTTTGACTCCAATTCCGTCATAAATGGCTAATGTATATTAATTAGTAATAACAAATTTAATGCAGTAAAATGCTCCAATACAGATTACTTTATGGGAAACTTCTTTGACATTGTGAATGTATATTTAAATAAGTTTGTAAGAAAAAAATTACAAATATTTGTCCTAAATAATAAAATTAGAATGATATAGTTAATTTTTATAGATTTTTATTTTGAAATCAGAGTCAATACATTTTTACCGTTTCTTAACTCTGATTCCACCCAAAAAAAATTCCGGCTCCAACTCCACAACCCTACTAACTCGCTGCTATTAAATTCGCCGAATGTAAGTACAGTGATTAGTTAACTTGCCACTTGCTTTAACCCAGTGAGTAAAGTTGGAGACTGGGCTACTTAACTCGCTCACGAGTTTATACACTAGTAATCTTGTTTTATGTAATTGAAGCTTTTGGAAACAAATGACTAGCGGATCATATATATTGGAAAAATGTGTCCGGATAGAGTTAAATATGTTTCAAATTTGGACAAATTCTTTAATATCTCAACGGTACAGCAGTGATATATTAAGGTGAACATCCATAGTTCAAATTTCCCTCTGTGCACATTAGTCACATATATTACAAAATAAAATGAGCCAAATAAATTAAAAGTTAAAGATTTAAACTCTAAGTTGACCATGGTTGCAAAACTCTGTTTCATATTGGAATATTATTAATGTAAAACAAAAACTATCAAGACTGATTACAAAAACGTTTTTTTCGAGAATATTTTAATAATCTTATTGTTTTCTTTTTAAACTTTTTTTTTTTGTGATTTATTGTCCCATCTTTATATTTTCTCCCTTTGATGGTTTCTTGAACTGATTTTTTTTTCTATTGTATTTTTTTATTGTTTATTAATGTTATTATTTATGTATTTAGTTATATTTTCAATATCTTAAGACTAATTATGTATGCTTTTTTTTTATTCCAATCTCTTGTGAAAGCTTTCGTGTAAGAACAAAATGCCTATTTTAAAAATATTCAAAGAACAATGGCAAGGAAGCCCTTTATTTTAACTCTTATTTTCTAGTTTTGGGATCTAAATAAATCATGGAAAATGAAACATTTTAAGTTTTCTTTTTTTAGGTGTTGGCAATAAAGATTGTTAGTTTGAATTGGGATATTTTATAGCTTATATGTTTCTTTTAAACTACCATCTCTTACATAATTTTGGAAAAATTTTTACAACTAGATCCAAGACCAATTTATTAGAACACGGACGACACATCTTTAAGCCTCAACTTAATGTGAATCCATGATCAATGTTTTTATTCAAAAAATATTTTTATTTTTAACAGAACTTAAAGATTGAGTTTTCTAAGATAAAGATTTGAACAAAATTAAATGGCTTTAACTTATTAAAGTTGGTTACTAATACTAAACTTAAATTATTTGATAAATTTTAACCAGACATTGATTCAAATAAATTTATTTCTACATTCCTCACAACAACAATAACAACAACAAAAGGAAATAATTATTGTCTACATGGTTTATTTTTTTATAATGAGTGCAGAATACTGTGCAAAGTTATTTATCATTGTGATGATGCATCCAATTTCATCAGGTTTATGTTTCAAAGTGCTGTAAGAGGGCTAACCCCCCCACCCATTATTCAGGTAATGCCAAAGAATAAATTGTTAACACAAACAGTAGTTTAAGAAATCTTTGCAGATGTAATTTTCCAACTATACTTTAATGAATTCCTTTACACCGCTGTTTATCCACAGCTAAAGTTAATTTCAACCAACTGTGGGATAAAAGCTTTGAATACTCAAATTCTTAGGTATATGAGAGGATTTGAAAAATGTATTAAATTCGAGATTTGTTTTAGAAGTCTTATACATCAAACAAATCTAACAATAAAACCCCAGCCAAATGGGTAGTGTGACGCTGTGCTAAGAAAATTTTTGTATATATATTTTGTAACTTAGGAATGAATGCAATAAAATAAACCTTGTAAGTTTACCATGTCTTCTAAAAATTTATAAACAATTCGGGTAAAATAGTGTATTTGACTCGTCTCCAAACATAACCCTAACTTTCCATTTCCTCAATCCCTTCTTATCTATTTAGGTTGAGGTTGAAGATACATTGTTTTGTTTTTTTATTATTATGTAAGCTCTTTTTCACATGTTATCTAATTACACATTAATTTGAAACCAATTTTCAAACTTACATTACACATTAATATAATAGTTTGTTTATAGTGAAATTAAAATATATCCTCTCTGTCAGCAGTTCCCAGTCTATGGTACATACAGTTGGTCCCGGTGAAACTAAACAAAACAAGTGAATTAAACCAATAAAAAGTTAGCGCTTGTTAAATTCTTATAAATACATAACAATCCAGTCCAACCCAAAGTAAAACAGATTCAAACAGTGATTGGAGGGATGGCAACACTGTTTCTAGCTCAGACAGAGAGTGCAGACGCACAATCTGTGTTATTATGTTCCTGGGCACAAAATTAAAAATGTACCAAAATAGTAAATATTCAATTTTATCTCGGTAATACTATAAAAATTATGAAAATTGGTGGGGTGGTATGCCATTCAAAAAGTTTGGGAACCGCTGCTCTAAGTCCTCGGATATAATTAAATTTTACAGAGATTCAATATTTTCTTGTAAATCCAAATTCTTGGTATATACTTTAAAATTTAACCTATGGTATCGTTTTGTATAGAATTTTACATAAATAACACTAGTTCAAACAGTTCCAAGAAGTCAATTTTCCTTATTGTATTATAAATAACAAATTATCTAACTTCTAGGAATATTGAAAATAGCACATTGGTTCTGAAACAATCTATGTGCTGTTTATCCTGAAATGTTGAACTATGTTTCTAATCAATGCACTATTACAAACAATGTTAGTGAAGTACTTATAGTAGACAAGATAAATGGATAATGAATATTTTAATAGTCTCATAGAACAGTACATGTTAAAGCTAAGTTATATTACTATTTAGATACATGTATTAATAAATGTTAATTAAATTATTAAAATAATCCAATAGTTTCAATTATTCTACAAAACTTGACAAAACATACCTACCAAACTGGCTTAAATTAATACTCTGGGGGCATCAATAAATGTGTTTTTTTTTTCCTGCTTTTATCTAAATAGCTAAAGTTATTCATAACTACTTTACTGAATATAAATTTAATCCTGCACCAAGCATAAGTTTTGTATACAGTGGTATAACATTGCTACAAACACCCCTTAAGGGAGGAGTTTAGTTTATGTGAGAAAAGGCCATTTTTTTAGTTTTTATATATAGCAAACACCGCGTCCCCCACCCCAAAAAAACTGCACTAGTAGAAACCTGGAGTTTAATCTTTTTTCAAAAGGTGATATCAACAGTAATTGTTGAATATCTGCATAGCGGTATTAGACGACAAACTTTTTAAATGAAAAGAAAAAGTTTCTCATCAAATTCCAGAACATCCTTGACAAATATTCAACAAATATTTATATCAGCATGTGAAGAAAATTACACTTTCTGTTTCTACTGAAGCAATATTTGATTTCTTTCTGACAAAAAAAAAATTGCAAAAATTTTTACCTTTACTCACCTTCCCTACATCACCACCTTAATTTGTTTAAGTTTTGGTGTGTGTGTTTTTTTTGTACATGACAATCATGAAATAGCTCTTTAATAAAATATATGTCACACATAAATGTCATAGCTCTTTGAGAGTAACCTCTTTTCACTTTTTGAGGTACATTTTATTATATACATAAAAAACAAGGATAGCAACAAACCAAATATAGCTTTTACAATGAAAAGAAAAACACAGTACCACTGTACAAAGAGGTCACCTCTTGAAAAAAATGGATTATCACTTAATCCCCTAACTTAGGCTTTGTTTCATTAGAGCTCTTCTAGAGGGAGCGATAAACATACAAGGCAACTTCCTAATAGAAACCAACAAAGAAAAGGGGGAGAAAGGGAAATTGGTTAAGAATGATAGAACATTAAAAATTTTAAATTAACTTTCTCATCACAATTAACTGATGATGCCTGTGACTGGGTCAGTTAAGTAAAATGCCTCCAACTTCCTCTATCCACAATTATCCTCCTTTCACTTGCAAACTTTCTATTATCTGCTCCTCCCATCTCTTTCTTGGCCTCCCTTGTGGTCTTTTGTCTACCTACTTCATTTCCATTATTTCCTTTGGCATCCTCTCTTTTTATTTCCTCATTACATGTCCATACCACCTCAGTCTTACTTCCTCTACTATATCTACTCCCTCTACCCCTAATTCTTCCCGGATAACTTCATTCCTAATCTTGTTTCTCCTCGTGACAGCCAACATGCTCCTCACAAACTTCATTCCCATGACCTCCACTTCCCTAGTCTCTCTTAGGTACAATGTCCATATTTACCTGTTACCTTTCTATTAAATTTAATTGTCATTAGCAACTGAAACTTTACTTTCTTTTGGAGAAATATGTGTAAAGAATGTTTTATAATTAAAACTCTGCTTATGCATTAAAAGCTGACCCTGACTAAAGAAGATCTCCTTTCAAATGTTGCCATAAATTAAAAATGTATATTTAACTTAATAATTATTCTGGTCAAGTCTTGATTGATTTTTTTTCAATCAGCCTTTAGTTTGTTTCTTTCTTTAAACACATACTTTACTTCTGGTAACGAAGTATTCTAGTTTATTTTGCTTACAATCACATTAAAGAATAACATGGATGATAAAACATAAATGAAATAGTGTATGGGTGGTTTTTTAAAATTAAAATAGTATTTTAAAACGACTTATTATCTAAACATTAAAACATTCAAAACACCCAAAATTATGAAACTGTGTGCATATGTTTAGGAAAACAGTGAAAACATCGAAGAGGTTTTAGATTTCTTGTTATCAAAATTAAAGTTGAATCCATCGTTGGCTTTATTCGTTTCACCAGCTTTGGACTGATTATCTCGACCACCAAACAGAGCAGCCGTGTTTGATGACTGACCTGTCGTGGGGCCAAAATTAAACCCCCCAAAGTTGAAACCTGATTTTGGCTCATCTGAAGGGTTGCAGTCCCAAGTCTCAAAATTCATAGGTACGTCTGGTGACAGTACTGGAACATATGAATCCACGGAGTTGCTACCATCTGCAGGGCTAACAGGACCATAATTCATCTCGCCTACAGGGTAAACGAAACTCTCCGCTCCATCTTGAAAGTTTTTTTGTGGACCTTCTGGTGGAGAAACGAAATTATAATATTCCCCATGGTTGTTTTCCTGGTTGTTAATGTTGTAATCCTCTTCGATAGTGCCCTGGCTGTAGTACTGAGTGCTGGCAGGACTTGATATGTCTTCACCATCCTTTCCTTGACTTAGAGAGCCAGATTCTTTGGTACCTACTGGAACAATCGTTAATATTTTTAATTTTTTTAGGCTTTTGGCATGTTTATTCGTTATTAGTGTATACTTTGAACCACATATCCTGCCAAATAAAGCTGCATTCTCTAGCCCAAGATTTTAACAAGAATCTTCTTTAAGACTCTAATTTTAGCATGGCCAGGTAAGAGCCAACTGATTCTTTCAACTACCCCAGAAACCAGGTCCCCTGACTAGAAGGTTTAGGTAAGTTTCCCAAGCCAGGGGCACGAGACACAATATTCTTTATATTGGTGGTATTCAACCTGGGGTCCGCCAAGATATCTTAAAAGGGGGGTAGGTAAAATTTAAAATATATATTTATATTATTTCACAATAAACACTAAATTTTATAAACTAACCCTCTTAATATGTTTCCTTCAGTGAGTTGAAGGTTAGCTAATATTGGCATAGCAGAATTTTTTAAATAATTTGTTTACGATAAGAACCGTCCCACACTTTAGCTCAATCAGTGGCGTGTCTGTCTACTGAGCTAAGGGTCCCGGCGTAGCCAAACATTTATTATTGGTGAAATGTCGGTTTACCCTTTCACATTAATAAATTGATGGCAGGGGACTGGATGTTGTGTCTGTCCTAGTCTTAAGTTAAATTATAAGACATATGAAGCTACGACAGGTCTAGCAAGTCAATAGCGGAAAAATATATGACTTGGATAAAAAACTGGCCCAGAACAAAGGCTGGAAATAGTAATGGATACTAAAGTGAAGGGATACGTACCAGATGATGCACTTTAAAATTCCCCATACTATATCCAAAGCTATTAGTTATAAAATTGTTCATTACTTTCATTGTTTTCTATTAAATTCTTGACACAAGTTTTATTAAAGACATACATGTCAGTGTGCTTCAAAAGATATGGGATTGTCCATAAATTACATCATACTAATTTTGTTATTTTTTTTTACCCTGTCCGCCCCCTTGTCACTATTTTGTAAACCCCCCTGACTAATATTACATCCCAATATCACACAGCCCCTCCTATTTAAGGAGTATTTTTAATTTTAGAGCCTATATAACCCTTATATTGAAATGTGTTTGTATCTGTTCACCAAGCTCGCTGATTGAAGTCGATGAGTTGATTGTTATTTGTTTTTATGTCCCCACTCATCATGGTTGGTCGTACCGAGCACTAACCTCCATTCTCTGATATGTGTACATAGTTCATGGACGGCCTCAATAATGACTCGGTCAAACTAATAACCTATATTCGGATAAACTCTTCTACTTAATATTTCAAAAATATCAGAAAATTCCAAGTGACTCTTTGAAATTACCTTGACCTTTTCAGGTGACTAACTTTTTACAGTTATACCTATTTATGAGATTTAGAATTTTTAAATTAATCAACCTTACCTTCTTGGTTCTCAGGGGGATCTGCAATTTCTTTCTGGAAGTCGGAACTGCGCAAATTCTCCATGTTGTAGTTGTTGCTTCCGACAGTTTCTTGACAGTTCTCAGATATGTTTAAACAATGTGTACTGTCTGTGGTGACGCTGGAGTACTGTTCGTTAGAGATGGTGTCTTGTGATTCCTTGTTTGTCAAATGACTGGGCACAGTGTATTGGAAATATGGGGACATTTTGCTTTTGATATAAGCTTTTTTCGCTTCATCAAACTTACATGATGGGGGAGTTAGAGGCAATATTACTTCATTACTACTAGTTGACCCTTGTGATATGATTATCTCTGCGGGCTCCAAATTAATTTCGGAATTGTTTTCTTTGTTGTCGTTGAGGTTGGCACACTTACTTTGTTGTGAGATGAGTGCATCATCTTGTTGATTTTCATTGTGAGGCTGGTCATCAAAACTTACTGATTCTTCAAACATATTTGTGTTTCTGTTGATATTTTCCTTTTCCGACATATTTTCTAGGGAAATAGGATATGGATCATGCAGGGACAAATTTGGTTTAGAAATGTTTGTTACATCTGAAGTTGGCACACTCCAATTAATAGCTGACTCATCATCTGAGGTTCCATTCAAAGTAGAAACCTGTTCTAGAAAACACATTTTTTTCTGTGGTGGTGAGTTCTCAAAAAGAGATGGCAGGGAAGGTACACTATATGATAATTCAGATTGAGACATCCGAAGTTTTAATCGTTTAAGGTATTGACTATGTGGAGTCAATGTTGGTTCCTCATTTTCTTTTGAAGTGTTTATTTCAAGATTTGCTTGCTTGTCTAGGGATTTTTCTTTTGGATACATATTTCTTTGTGTTGTTTGCCTTTGGCGAAGCGTTTGTTGTAGTTCATCTCTCTCAATTTTTTTAAACTTGATGTTTGATCTCAATTCTGTAATTTTCTCAACAAGCTCTAAATTATTACTCTGAAGTGCTAGGTTCGACTTCTTGGTTTTAGCCAACTTTATTATAAGACACTCATTTTGCAGTTTATTAATCTTACCCAGTGTTTGGATTTTGTTTCTCATTTCTGACAGGTCCACTCTGAACTGTCTCAACTTTATGTCAAATTGTTTAACAGTAGTCAACAAACTATTGCGTTCTAAAACTATAGGAAAGCTTTCATATGTGTGTTTGTAGTCTTTCCATATAGAATCATAATTGGAAATGATTGATGCATACCTACTTTTATATTCTGAAACCTTTTTGACTTCTTGGTGAAGTTCTTGTTTGAGTTTGCATCTCAGTTCCTCTATCATTTGAATAGAGTTACGAATCCCATCTAAGCAATTTGTTAATTGAATTTCTTTTTTATATGTAGCCTCCTTGATTGTTTTTAATTCAACAATAGAATTTGTAATGGATGCTGTGTCATTGTTTATTGCCAATATATTACCAGTTAATTGTTTGCAGCACTCCTTTTCATTTGTAATTGCTCTTTCTAATCTTTTAACTTCTCTACTTAAATAGTCCAAATCAATATCATTAGGTTGAGCCATTTTAATTACATATATAAGTAAATTAAAATAACTTGTTGTACAACTTTAAATTATTTGGATTGGAATTACCAGCACTTTAAAAAAATTCGAATTTAAAATTTGAATTTAGCAGAAAAATAATTATCCTTCTATTATAGACCAACATAATCAAAAAAATAGCCCACCCTTCTTGTGGTTTTAGTTCCAATGATCAAACATTGAATTCTAAAAAGCGCTAGCAGAGTTGTAAATAATTTTAAACAAAAAAATTAATTTTATAGTCTTAGGCTATGATTAAAATACCCTCCGTAATAAAGTAACCCAAGAGAATATTTAATACCTTTCAGCCAAGGTGCCTTATTATTAACATACATATCAAGTACAATAATTGTTTGGTCACTCTCGTAAAAATATTTAAAATTACTTTTTTTTATGTATTTGTTTTATTTGTCTTTAAAATGGGCAGTTAGCTCGTTAAATTAGAGTTACAGAGAAACAGGTTCAGTTGACGATAAAAAAAATACATATATATATTATAAAATAGGGTGGGGAGTGGGGGAGAGGAAATATGTTGCAGTTGAAAATATAAGTTCATGGGTTGATTCATAATAACCATACTGTTGGTGAGGAAAATTCATAATTTAACTTTATTGGCTTATGCAGCTGCATAACAATACAATTATCTATAGACAAATATGCAAACAAAACATTGAGGGGTAAGATGATATTATGTAAGACCAAACGTATAACTAAAAAAAGTCCTAGCTATAAAGTTAAAAAGTTCATAAACTATACATTAGGTGGTAGAAAAAGAAAAAGCTTTGGACAATAACAATCACTGGTGGCAATCAACTCAAACTATGTGTCGTACCTCTCAATAATAAGATTTGGGGTGTAATTAGATATGATAGTAGTGCTCTGCGGCTATGTGAAGAACTATACTCTCTAACCAGGAACAAATTGAGCGACAGAGGTATTTCCCCAAGGTCCAAGGACTTGTTATCTGTGGCTCTGCATTGTAATGTCTTATGTCTGTAACATGAATTAACAGAATAAACTTCGCCTTGTACCGAGCTAAGACTGATGTATATTTTAATTTTCTCGCTGTAATAACACATTATATACATGAGAGCTATAGAGCAAACATTATCAAGTAACAAATTTATCTTAAAGAATCCAAGGAAGTTACCCTTATCCATGATTTGTGCTCTCTTTTTAGCTTATTTATTTCCAATGTTTTAATGCCATTAGGAATTTTATTGATATATCGTGTGCTCTTACCGAGAATGGAGTTTAGTCCATAATTTACTGTATTTTCAATATATTTATTATTATTATAAATATAAAAATATTATGTTTTTATTAAAATCAGCTCAGTACACTATGGGGTGACTTTATACTCTTGATTGAGTCGCTCACCCGCCTCTTTACTTCTCCTGTGAATACTTAAATTCTCTTATTTATTTAATTTTAAATCGAACGTTATAATTTTATGTATGTTATTTTATCACTGCCAAGTGATTCCTATAGTAATCGTGTTTTGAGAGTGTGTGGGTTCACGTAAAGGTTTGATAAAAGGTGAACGGAATTATTGTGCAATGCTCTGGCAAATTGGTAAAGTAATTAGTGCTGATCCACGCAAAAATAAAAGTGAGGTTTTACTAGAATTCTGGGATCACTCTAAAGGTGAATCCCCAGAATATAACCCCCGTGACAGGCCATTGGATAGCTGCCTTCACAATCAAGCAGTAGGCCCTCTCGGTAGCGGTGCTCTGACAGATCCTGGAGTTGTTCACGCCGGAGTACTACATGCACATCACCTACACTCCAGCTCTCTCCCTCTTCGACGACCCACTGAAGCTGAGACCCGTTCCACATGACAGTTGGTCAAGCCAGCATCCGTCTTCGGTAGCAGGCACCGTTCTATGTCTCGCCCTCGAGCCAGAAGGAGAGGGGTAGGGAAAGGAGAAGACCTCTCTGAGAACAAATAAGCCACAGTTACAACAACAATACAAGTATAAAGTCCA
>CABEEJ010000618.1:0-10136 GCA_901482245.1 Timema douglasi
CTACACATACAGGCTTCATTCACCCCTCCCACTAGTCAATTAAGGGCTCCTTTGTTCGCTAATTAGTCTATTGTTCCTGTCACAGAGACTGCTAAAGTGTACTACTGCCTTGCTATGATAAAACTGAAAAACAGTAGTGTGTCTTTGATAATGAAACACGGAGAATGTTTATTTACAATACAAAACACCCCCTCTCTAACACGTGTTATTAATGTCTCTCACACCAATTCCTTGTACACACCTATGATGGCTCGGTCCGAAACGAGTTTTGGTAAGGACATCAGCTATCATCTCGTTCATTGGGATGTACTTAACGTTAATTTCCCCTCGTTCAAAATCTTCGTGTATATACTGATGCTGAATGTCAATATGTTTGGGGTACACGGGATTATGTATGAGCTTTTCTGCCCCTTGATTGTCACAATAGAGGAGGGTTGATTTTGCATTGCCACTTAAAGTTAACCAATTTCTTTTAACAGGTTCACAAGTAAACTGTATCTTTTGCGGCGTCCGTGAGAGCCACGGACTCTGCTTCAATGCTCGGAAGAGCCACGGTGGATTGTTATCTCCCCTCCTAAGTCATGGCAGATCCTGACACTTGAAAAATGTAGCCTGTATATGATCTCCAGTCGTCATAAGATCCTCCCCAGTCTGCGTCCACATATCCAATCAATTGAGCACCCGATCTCTTGTAGACTAGTCTATGGTTTATCGTACCTTTCAGGTATCGCAGGACCCTTTTTGCTACAACCCAGTGTTCTATCCCAGGGTTTAGATTCTAATGGCTTTAGGAACTCACTGCACACGCACTGTCAGGTCTTGTTGATACAGCAAGGTACATCCAAAGCCAATGAGTTTCTGGTATGGAACATCCCTCATGTTCTCCGTCTCTTCCTTTGTGGACGGCTCAATGGCTTTGGATAACTTACTGTTTCCATATAATGGAGTGTTCACTGGTTTGCAGTCTTGCATACCGAATTTCTTGAGAACATCTATATATGATCTCTGTAACATAGTGACTAACTTTGAATTCTAATCTTGTTTGAACTCAATTCCAAGACAGTAGTGCAGTTTTCCTAAGTCCTTCATCTAGAAGTTTTGAGATAAATCATATTTTAATATTGAGTAAGCTTCTTTGCTGTTTGTCGCGATGGTTAGTAATCATCTACATAAACAACCACGATCAGAGACACACAAACTTCATTCATATAGTAGAGACAACTATCATTATTTAAATGTTTTAGCCAACAGTTATTTAGTCTTTCGTACAATTTTTTAAACCATTCATGGCCTGACTGCTTTAGTCCGTAGATAGACTTTTCAAGCAAACAAACTAGATGTTCCATTCCAGGTGTACTGAAACTATCTGCCTGCTCCATATAGATCTTCTCATCAAGATCTCAATTTATGTAGGCCTTTATAACATCAAGTTGGTAAAAAGTAAGTCCCAACTCTGCTGCTAAAGTAGCAAATAATATTGTTGATCTAAGTCGAGCAACTAGGGAAAAGGTTTCATGGAAATCGATCCCAGGACGTTGAGTATAGCCCTTCGCTACCAATATAGCTTTGCGGCGTTCGACTTTACCATCTGGTCTATACATTGTCCTGATTACCCATCGACAGCCAACGACAGTTTTATTTTTAGGACGTGGCTTCAATGTCCAGGCCTTGTTTTGTGTCAAAGCGTTAAACTCAACTTCCAACGTTTTCTGCCATTCTGCTGCAGATGGTTCTTCTAAGGCTTCTTGTAATGACATATTTACCACCTCTTTAAACGCCAAGCTCGCACGTTCAGGATTTTGTACTAACGAATTAAATAATTTAGCTGGTCTTCCCGGCTTGTTGGTTTTAATCAATTTAGGTCGACCAGGCCCCCTCTTATTCCTCGTCACTGTGCAACCATAGGTTGGGTTTTCTTAAAGAAATTCACTTGAATTATTTGGTTGGAGGTCATTATCACTGACCTCAGGATCAGAATTAATTAGGTCACTTTATTTGACTTTATCTTAATGTTCATCATCTTCTTAAGAAATAGTGTATTTGGCACTGTTATCAACATAGAATTAAGCAGGTTCAAGGTTCCCAGATTCTTTTTGTTCATTAAAAACTTCAACAGTTTAAAAATTCTATAAAAATTTAACATCTCGACTTCTAGCTATTTTCCTTTTTTTCTGGATCCCGATTTCGGTATGCCTTTGATTGTATGGAGTATCCTACAAAATTACCCGCTCTAAATCTTGGATCAACTTTAATTTATTTGGAGCTTTATTCAGCATATAAACTTTGCAGGCAAAAGTCCTAAAATGTCCTTTTTTTGTTTCAAACCACACCAAATTTCATAGGGTGTTTGATCTTTCAGCTCTTTTGATTAAATTCTGCTCCTGATGTAAACAGTAGTGGAAATCGCTTCCACCAAAAAACCTTTTGGAAAGCCAGACTCCAACAGCATGCATCGCGCCATCCCCACCAGTGTGAGATTCATGAACTCGGCTTTGCCATTCTGTTTTGGGGTTTCTTCTTCCGTTTGTTCTCTTCTAATAACTGCGATACGTATCTCTTATGTGAAACCTTTTCCGCAGTACTCCAGACCATTGTCTGTCCACAAAGTTTGAATCTTTCTTTCATGGCGATTTACTGCTGAAGCTTTGAAAGTTTCAAAAGCCTATTTCACATCACGTTTGTTTTTCAGAAAATGCATTTCTATTCAATTATATTTATCATCGAAGGACGTCGCTAAATAAGAAGCTTCGTCGTGAGACTTTACTCTCATTGGGCCACAAACGTCTGAGTGCTCTAATTCAAATTATCTTTCACTCTTTGACTTGGACCTTTTTGGAAATGGCGTAGAAGCTCGCTTCCTTAAGCTGCAAGTTTCACAAATTGAAAATTGTTCTGAATTCTTAAAATCAATTCCACTAAACATCTCTTTCTGAACAATTTCACGCAAGTCATGTTCATTTAAATGCCCATACCTCCTGTGCCACTTTTCAAGTTCACTAAGGTTTTTCGTTGCACTAACATTAGTTATTTATATATTGAGCTTACATTAGGCACGTCAGGTTCGATAAAATACAAATTTTTGCATCTATAGGCAGTCAGCTAGACTTCACAATTTTTATCGATAGTTTTAGCATTATTTGCTTTGAAATACATGCTTCGTTATCTTTGAACAGTTTTGAAACAGAAAATAAATTTGTCTTAAGTGTGGGTACAAATAGTGTGTATTCTAACCTTACTTTTACTATCTGTCCTTTTCCATTCAAAACGTTCATCACTGCATTTCCAATTACCTTTATGTCGGTCGTGCTGTCATAAATTAACCTAACCTTATTTACGGTTAGCGTGAGATCCGGAAAACTAATCTTGTCACGGCATATATGTGTTGTTGCTCCACTGTCGATACACCACACGTCATCGCTTCAAGTCGGCTTTGTGCGGAGAGCGCTCTCTGACAACAGAGTAACAAACTCTTCTGCAACTTCATGAATTTGCTCCAATGCCATTGAAACTGGCTTTTCATTCGACATTTTTGTCCAGCAATCAGTTTCCTTGTTCTCGGTTTTTTTACAATAGTTGCACTTTATGATTTCTTTGATGTTTTAAAAGTTTTGATTTTTCGCACAATCCTGGCCTTGGTTTTGACAATTTTTAGCATTTTGATTTTTATTGTTCGTATCTGATGATTTGTTTTTATTTTAATTCCTTCCTCCGTAAGATTTTACATACAAAGTGTCCGTGCCCTCCAAGTCAGCTTTCTTTTCCTTTCTTGCATTGTACCTTCGAGAAGTTTACTTTCAACGTCTCTGTATCCGGCAGTTCATCTCTAGCTTCAATTGCGCAGCGAAAATTATCCTAGCTATCTGGCAAACTATACAGTAATACTATACTTAATAGCTCTTCATAGATGCGAATATCCATTTCGTTGAGTTTATCAACTGTGTTGAGGAAGTTTGTATGGTGATCTGCCATGTTTCCCCCCCTCATGTCTTTTTGTGAACAAAAGCTTTTCCAGAAGAGCTACTTTCCTAGTGGGACCCTTCGACTGATAAATTTGTTTAAGTTTTTGTCATACCTCATGGGATGTTTCGCAATGTATTATGTGACAAATCTCTTGCGGGACTCACAGCCAAGACAATGTCGGTTTTATCTTTACGATTGGTTTTGTCCCACGCTGCCGTGAGCGGGACATTCGCGGCAATGTTTGCTGCTTCGGCCCCTTCCTTTGTTGTCGGCCTGAGGATAGTTCCATCGACGTATTCCCAGTGGTCGTTCTTCATAAGGATTGCTTCCGTTTGTTGTCTCCATTTGTCGTAATTGTCTTTTCCTAGTTTTTCAATGTGTATTGAGAATCCGGATGTCATCTAAATTTCTTGGAAATCTTACTGATTTAAGGCGTCGAAAACGTGTTTAATATTGTCTCACATCTGATCACCCTATCAATTTAAACACACAGCTAATTTATTTTATCATGCAACATAAACATTCTTACAGCACCCAGGGTCCATAACCTGTTGGTTTTATTTATCAAACAACACTGTTGGTTTCATTTATTGAAAATAGTACATTTTATTTATCATAAAAATATTATTATTATTATTATTATTATTATTATTATTATTAGCACCGCGTCTTACTAACCGTTCGGGTTATACTCACTTACGATAATGTGTAATGGTTGGGTGATTGTGAGATGAAATGGAGGACCTACAGTTTAACGTGGAATCCGAACCACGGTGGAGGCCTGGCATAGGAGGCCTGGCATTCCCCACATTCACAAGATGTATTGTCAGAGGTGAAGGAAGGGTTTGGTAATCAGATAAATCTGTGCCAGGACCAAGGATTGAACCCCGGACCGCAGCACAGAAGTTCGACACCTTACCCCTAGACCACCAGGTCACCCAGCATAAAAATAACAAACATTTTTGGCATTGTTATAACATAGAAAAACCTTACAACGCATGTTTGATAATTATATAAAGAGAATGTTTATTTAAAATACACAACAAAAACATCTTAGCTTAATCCTATCAAAGTTAGTATTTATCACAATTATTTGATGTGAAAGAAAACGACGCTCTACAATTAAGTAAATCTGAAAGGTGAAACCAAAAGTCGCGGGTTCGATTCCCATGTTAAATTTATTTATTTGACAATTATTTGAGCCAAGGATGTTGGGAAGCAGATTAATACTTTCTCTCTCGTACAAAACTAAACAGTTCTGAGTTCACTAATTGAAAGTACGATTATATACTACAAATATATCTTAATATTTTCTATACCAATCGTTGAAATATGTTTACATTAAAAATGAGCTTTTAAACCGTACCACACCACCTACTAATCATCAATTAGAAAACTAATATATCAAAACTTTTTCTTGTATTTAGAATAAATATGGTTATATACTTTTACTGGATTCAAGCTTTGAACAATTATCTTATTTTTAATCAATAGTACGGAACTCCTCGCAGAATTTCTCGCTCTATTGTTTGAAATGCACACAACTACCCTACTTTTATATTACATAATAGTATATAGGTTCATTACAGGAATAACATACATGATTAACAAAGTGAGTTTATTAATTAAGGAACAAGAAAAAAAGGTACATAGAAATATAAGTCATAAATATTTAAACCATCTATTGATAATGATTAGAAAAATTATATTTGAGTATGAATAGTCAAATTTATGACTATTGGTGTGAAGCACCTCTATAATAAGTAATAAGTACCTGGGAACAACCTACAACCTGTACTCTTAGGTCATTGGTGTAAACACTGGAACTTGTAACTCGTTAAAATAGGACCACGGCTAGTACGTATCGCAAATATTTGTGGCTATATATCAAATTTGCTTTTGTAAGGAAACCTAAAAGTCATTTTTATGGGAAAATTAAACAAAAAGCCATTTTGTTTATAATCTTAATCAACGCCTGGATACGAATTTTAATCAAAATCGTTATAGACGATTTTGAGAAAATGTCAAGAAACGTCAACATCTATCAACATGTCATGTTAGATTTTTTTTGACGGTCGTTATAACACCTAAAGTGTTGGAAAAGTTAAAAAAAAATATATACATTTGCGTATGGCTTGAAAACTACTGGTTTTATAAAAATATATTTCAAATAAAAGATGTTTATTATAAATAGATCTGCATATATATGATGATAAGTAATTTCATATCTCAAAGACATATAGAGATAAAATTAAAAATTAGAATTTAAGCATCAAACTGGAACCATTAAAGTTATTTTTAAGTAAGTTAAAAGTAGCCATTTGGTTTGTAATATTTATCAAAGCTTGAAATGAATTTTAATCGAAATCGTTAGTGCCGATTTTGATCAAATCGATTATTTCTCTTTCCGCCCTTAAAGAAACTACCCTTAATTTTAAGGTTTGATATCCAATTTCAAATATTCCTCGGGGTAACCCTATGAAAACCCAATATACCAGGTTTTAGCTCAATCGGTACAATAGTTTTTGGCTCTAGCCTGAGGTGCAGACTGACGGAGAGATGGATAGACAGACGGCATTGCAAAAAACACTGTTTAAGGTCCAGGGAGAGGGGGGGTCATAAGAGGTCGACATACAGCAAAATCTCTAGTTCATTTGTTTGACGATCAAAATACTCGCTCTACCTGTAATGTAGCAAGAAAGTAAAAATATCGATTATGGTCCCCAAGGGTCAACACTTCTATTAAAATGTCGCCTTACAATTTAAAATTTTCGATATTTTATTATGGGTTACACATCTTATGGTTATTGCATTGCTATTAGATTCCTCATTTATAAATGGTGATCAATAAAAAAAGGTAAATATTGACTATTAATCTAAAATGATAGACATAGATAAAATTGCTGTACACATATTTACCCTAAAATTTTGAAAGAAATAGAACATAAACTTTTAGAGACTTAATTATTTGCTTACTCTATGACATTAGAAAATGATTGCGTTAAAACCTAAATAGTATCTATTTACAACTAAATCTCACAAAATTGTATTAATATACATGCTAATATCTCAGAAATTATTGGTTTTATAAAAATATATTTAATATATATATATATATTTTTAATATTACTACAATTTTCTAATGATAAGTTAATTAGTATCTCAAATAGTTGCGCAGATACGGAGATTTCAACCTTTTTAAAGTACCTTAAAGTCATTTTATGGGAAAATGAAAACATCCCGATTATTTATAATCTTAATAAACGCCTAGATACGAAATTTAATCAAAATCTTTAGAGCCGATTTTAAGAAAATCGTTTTTTTCTCTTTTCGCTCTTTATTAAACTACTCTTAATTTTGGGGTTAAAAAGATACACAGACAGATGGCATCGCAAATACCACTTTTTAGAGTTTGGGGAGCCATGAGACGTCGACCGACATCCATCAACATTTCAGGTTAAATTTTTTTCTTATTGTCGTAGTACTTTACCTTTAGTGTTTATATATATATATATATATATATATACTATTTAAGACATTAAATTACTTATCACACATAATTGACCTTTCCTCTTTTTGCCCTTCAGTAAACTAACCCTAATTTTAGGGTTGGATATTCAATTCCAAAAACCCTTCAGGGCAACCCTATTAAAATTCTAGATATTAAGTTTTACCCCGATCAGTAAAATATTTTAGGATCTAGTCGGAGGTAGGGGCTTACGGACAGACAAACAGATTCAAAACAACTTTTTCGGATTCTTGGGGTCATGTAACGTCGAGATTCATCAAAATCTCGAGTTCGGTTTTTTGACGATCACAATACTTTCTCTACCTTTAATATAGTGATAAAGTAAAAAATTAAGAGTTTTATTAGTTAAGTATATGAAGTTACCCCCTTCCCCCAATTAATAAATTAAATAGCTGTGTTTATTTTACCATGAAAGGGTAAGATAATAAATTGTATTTTAATTGGAGGCAAGAAAAAAATGTTTGACTAGGCATATGTCGTCTTTAGCTAAATTTGATTTGATTTATTAAAAATAACAATGTAGTAATGAATCAAAATTTTAATACACGAGAAAAAACAAAAAGAAATAAGAAAATAAGCTATGATTGATATTGTTGTTTTGTGGATGAATCCAGAAGAAAATTATATTACTGTCTCCCCAAGAAGCCATGTGTGACTTATTAATTATGGCTTTATTTCGGGATGAAAATACACATATCTTTCTATTTATTACTTTTCAATGTAATACTAAAATATCTGAAAAAGTATTAAAATTTTAATACTAATTCAAGGAGTCTTTGATAATATCAAAATCAAAATCTTTTGTTTAAATTATATCTACTCTTTAAATTCTATCTCCAAAAATGCTGCTAGATAGGTATATTATTAAGTTTTGCGTAAAATGGATTTGCAGTAGTAAGGTAGGTTTGTAAATTAATATTTAGTTTTTGCACTCAATATTTAACCAGTTAAATAAATTGTAGGCATTAATACTAGGCCAAACTTTCAATGCTAAAGCTACAGATCATATGAGTTTAAGTACGAATACATGAAAGTCGGTATAGTAACTTTCTAAACTGCTAAATACCACCCGTTCTACAATGTTCTTAACAATGGTAAAATAAGTTATGGTTTTGGTATAGTGCAAGACATTCATAAATCCCAAACTAAAATAAAAAATCTTGATATATCAATGTTGAAAAGATATTAGTGTTTTAAATAAGGTAACGTATTTTGTCTCGTAGACTAAAATATGTATTTGTTAAAATAGAAAAAATAGGTTCATTTTATATTGTTGTTAATATAAATTCCCATTAGTTACAGAATAAATTAGCATTTACTGGCCTTAACCTAAATAATGTTTTTTAATCGAGAGTTAGACCTGAATATTTCCACCTCTTTAAGAAAAATTCTATGGGGATGGCTTTTGGTAAAGTAATTGGAATTTTATGGGGATTTGGGGCAAACAACTTACTCTAAAAAAGGCATATAATTAATCATTAAACATTCAGTAAATAAATTGAAGGTATAAATACTATCAAGAAAACCAAACTAAAAATCGAATAAGATTTATTTTATTTAGATTATAATAGATTTAATAATTTTTTCAAATTTATTTAAAATATTCATTTAACTGCATTAATATTTATCGAAAATAAAGTAAATATATTCAAAGACTAGATGGAGGATAACATAATTAATAATCAATGCTCCCTGCATGTAAACACAAAATATATATAGTTCTTTTCCAAAAAATCAAAAATACATATAAAAAAACGACAACAAAAAACAACATTCCAATCAATTACCCACTTCACAAATGCAAACATAGATCTTGTTTTGAAATGTAAAAAAATTAAAACTGTGTAGCCTATCAGCTCGAGGGCATTATTTTAACTATTACTCAGTATATATGAGAGGATGATCAATCATAAATATTGAATGGATATTTTGATATTCAATTAGAAAAATGCATATCATCGGAAATTGTTGGGGGATTACTTCCAGCTTTGTATCTGGCTTTATTCATAAAGAAGACAGTCTAGTTTAAATATTAATTTCTATTTTCATATCATTTTTTAAATACTTTTTATCTGTGGGCTTGTCTGTACATCCGTTAGTGGAGGGTAACATAACCAAAACATCTGTAAGGCTTGCTCATCCCTAACAAATTTTTATTGATAAATATCCGTTAAAGCTTATCATAATTAATTATTGTAACCCATTATGACTATTTTGAAGGTTAGTTAATTAATAAATGACTTCCACTTAAATAGTAGTATGTTCTGCTTGTTTAATGATGTAGATTCGGGGATTAAACTCATCTTGCGTGTAAAATATATGAACAATCTGTGTCCTAACTCCTCCCACTACCTCGCCACATACATATTGGGCCCCAGCGCCTCATATAGTTGCACCCTTTGCTCATATGTAGGTGCCACCATTTCGTGGCTTGGTTCTACACTTACTATATTTACAGATGATGCCCCACGGACTATTAGTGTATTTATTGTAACATTTTACTTAAATGTTGTTAATTGTGCCACGTACTTGAAGGGAAATTATACTCAAACTGAGGTGTATCTTGTAGAAATGACTGCTCTGAGAATACAAATCCACTGAAACAAGACTCATTCAGGTTAGAACGTTCCTTTTTTTTTTTTTTTTT
>CABEEJ010000618.1:10155-84529 GCA_901482245.1 Timema douglasi
TTTTTTTTTTTTTTAGCAGCACCCCTTAGTACCCGTTTGGTTTTAATGCTTATGCTCCAACTACTCTAATTGTATTAAGAATTAGGAAGGTTTATTATATGAAGTGTACCTGTATTTTCGCAGAGGAAGAGGGTAAAACCATTTTGTTAAAACCACCCTCCGTACACCCGACCGAGATTCGAACTTCGATATCCCCGTCATTGGCAGTATATTCTACTGCGATGGTAACGCTTAAGACTATGTGGCCACCGAAGTGGGTTATGACACTGCTAAAAACTATAATATTTGTTTTAGGAATGCTAAATAATATGGGTCTCTAATAATAATAATTTGCTCTGCTCTCAGAACTGTGATATTTACAGTTTCATTTGTTTTAAAATGATAAAGCTACGAATGCGATACTATACTACTATAAAGTCACATGGCTGACTCACTCACTGACATTAATGTTTACCCACTTTCAGATGAGATAGAAACTTGAAATTTGACAAACTTATAGCTTCTATCCTCTAACCGACGGAAAAATTCCAAAAAGTTAAAAATTCTAATTTTTAACCCTAAAAAAAAATCGAAATGTCGGAGCAACTTTAAAGTCGGTGCAGACCTTTCTTTGGAGGTCTCTTGTGGCTAAACGGTAAGACCTATCAATAAACGGCTCTGGAATTACATTAGTTTACATCCACTTGCAAAGAAAAGTTAATGGTGTTTGGGGCGGAGTTCCCAACGAGCAGATAGAGTTTGTAATTCTATAGCGACGTGTCTCTTTTGGTGGAGCCATATTTTGAAATAATAAACTCATGATTAAAATAACGCTGGTTTTATATATTACTGCAAAGCATCTCCCCACTTATAGAAGTGGCCGCATAGCGGACTTAATTCAAGGAGTTATATCTTAGAAGAATTTAACCTAAGAAATCACAATGCTATAGAAACTATTTCCTATCGATTAGAACCAGGCTTAACCTCTAACACTAGGACAGAGAGGTCTGGTAGTGTATTACCATTACACCATTTGGTGGTCATGATAAACGTGTTTATAAAAGTACAGTATTTAGAAACCAAACTCTTTCAACAGTTTTAAGCTATTCTTATCAAAGCCCAAGGATGCCTAAGAAGCATCTTATTTAATTGAACTACCCTCTGAGCACATTTCTTATACATATTTAACCGTGAGAGATGCATTATCTCTTTCGGTCGCCATGTTGTAGACATTTAGCTGCTCTGTAAGAACAGAACGTTACCCAGAATATCCATTGTAGGATATCTACATGTCATACCCGCAATGAGACGATGTAATTACAGTAATTATGAAGGTGTGAATCCAGTAGAAATCTTAACCTAATTTAGGAAAAATTAAGCATAACATGGGGATCTATAAAGTTAGTTCCTTTTTCGGGGAAAATACCTATTGCAACACCGGAAATTGAACCCGGGAGTTCTAGATTAGTATTATTTTAAGCACCACGTCTTACTACCCGTTTGATTTATACGCTTGTATACTAGTTACGCTAATGATTTTAGGGACTAGGGAGGCTATATTTATAGGAATTGTACCAATATTTTCACGTAGGGAGAGTGGAAAACCATTTTGAAAAAACTCACCATCAGTACACACAGCCAACCTAGACTGAAACTCCGATCGCCCTGTCATCGGCAGTCTAGTCTACTGCGATAGTAGCGCATTAAATCATGTGGTCACCGAAGCAAGTTATAGATATCCGGCCAAGCCTCTATACCAAGAGGATGGTCAGCACGTCATTAAGGGTGATGCACTAATTGAGAGCGCTACTAGAACCAATTAAAGTATTTTAGTAGTAGTACGATAAACCAATTAATAATATAGATATAATCAGTTATTGATTTCTGACTCGCAATAAATACAAATATAAAGTTTCAAATTAAATGTAAAATATGAATATGAGGAAATTTAAATTACTCTCTATAGTACAAAAGTCTGATATAGCTAAGTAATTAGCGTTTCCTTCTACTGAGATAGGGTTCACGTCTTTGATTCCCAACACGTCGTAAACATTTATTATGGAGGAAATTATAGCTTATCCCTTTAAAGTGAGAAATTTACACCCGGAAGACTGGATGTTGTATTTGTTCGAAAGTTACTTTAATTTTAAATTCATCTGCTGATTCATAAAGTGCACGTTAAATAACTCCAATAAAATAAAACAATGCTTGTCCAAATTAAACCCCGAGACTTAAAGGACGGCCAGTGGGCGAGCGAGCGAGCGAGTGACTAAAATATAAAGCATTGGTTGTAATGAAAGGTGGCCAGACTGGAGCGAGCGAACGACCCGGTACAGTCTATTTTACAGGCGCTAGGCAATATTATTGTATGTAGGTTCATTGAGTGCTAGGAAAACTCATTTAACATTGTTATTTCTATCGATGGGTTTAGCACACTTGCAATAACGGCCTAATTTAATTGGTAAGATCATAAACCATACCTGTATATATATATATATATATATATATATATATATTGATGTATTTTAACATATCAGTTTTACATATATACATATATATACATATATATATTGATGTATTTTAACATATCAGTTTTACATATATATATATATATATATATATATGTAAAACTGATATGTTAAAATACATCAATATTATGATCAAAGTATGCCTTTACAAATAAGAATCACCATTAGCGTGGAGAGAGGATGAGAAGACCACAACAATGAATCACTTGTCAAAAACCACCCTCGGTTAACTGGACCAAGATTAGAACCTTTACCTCCTTGTCAACAACTATTGAGTGTAATCTGCTAATCACGCGCTCAACAGTTTGGCCACCCACTCGATCGCGCACACGCTCGCCAGTCTGGCCGATCCCTTAGAGTAATATATATCTGGTTTTTCTCTTCTTATTTGTAAAAATTCCTTAATACAAGTTTATACTAATTTTTAGTTAGTTCATTTGCTCATTTGTAAAATTTATTTAGATAGTAAAACTTTCTTTTTATTCATAGCTCACGAATAAAGGAATACACTACTTGTCTACATTTGTTTCTTTACCTGATTGCTCTAATATTCTATGTCTCTTGAAATAATAATTACATTTAATTACTAACAGATTAGTTTTATAAGGATAACGTATATACACACACACACACACACACACACACCAGAAATATGTTAACCTTTAGATTTAATTAAAATTTTAACTATTCACAATTTATTGATGAAAGAAAATACACTATTTTTTTAATCTGGATTATGATTTATCTCTATCTTCATATTTTCATCCATGCTCCAACATCCAATTAATAATAATTTACTCCGATATAAATTAGTGATGTTATACTTGTTTTTTAGTAAATTCATTTTAAAACATGAGTTATTTAACGATTTAATCCATTGAGTAGGAATAAGGAAAAGTAGTTTTACGTGAAGTACACCCTTATTAGCTTGAAGAATCGGAGTAATAAATTAGATGTGTAAAACCACGACTTCATTGCTCCCAGACAATATTCAAATATATACCTCCTCATCATTCTCAATCTAGTATAGCGCCAGCCCAACGACTTAGACCACTTGGCCACTGGTGGGGGTAAAATGAGAATAAAGCTATTATTACCACTTACCTCTTTCATCCCCACTATAAAGCATCCCGATTTAAAATTTGACACTATCAGTGTGTTCTTGGAGTTAGGTGATTGCGGTTGCGAAATGACACGTGGGAGACGTGTGCTCAGCGAATAGAATGATAGTAATAATAATAAAATCGACGGAGATAAAAAAAAAAAGAACNGTACAGTGTATAGAGTGGAAACACTTGGAGAGAGAGGTACCGTGTAAAGAGTGGGGGACACTTGGAGGGTGAGGTTGGAGAGGAGGGTTGCGATCCTTTAAGGAGAAACTTTTGATTAGTTCAATTACAGTGGGTGTGTGCTGGTATTTTAGTGCGGTGATGGGGGAAGATAGCAGAACTGTGGGTGTGCGTGTGTATGTGTGTGGATAGCTTGGATTGTGATTCATTGAGAGGCTACCGACCACTATATTACATCTTGATAGTGAGTTACTCAAACTTTAGAGGTAAAGAGGACATTATGTGAACAAAGAGGATGATAAAATGTGTCAGCTTTCTCCTTGGACACCATCAGCATACAGATACATTTGTAGAATTATTTTTTTTTACTTGCATATTAAAAATATATTAGAATGTTAAATAATATTTTATTTTTTAAAAACAATTTCAATTTTGGTAAAGAGATTTAATTTAACAATTGATTAAAGTTTACTTATATATAAGTAGATTTTTATTCAAAGATTAATTAATTAATTAGTTAAATTAAAACATTCTTATGTATATAAGCAAATTTTTAATCAACGTCTATTATATATATGCTACATCCCAAAAGTTAAATCAAATTCTTTATGAATTGGACCATTTTCTACCCATTCCGTCCACTGGCTTCTTTGGTTGTCTGTTCCAGGGAACAGACAGCTTTCGTACATTTTATGAATCGGGTAGCTGACAAGTCCATTAACTGGCTAGTTGCCAGAAGAATTATTATATGCCTGTGTTATCATGTGTCTTAACGCTTGATATTAGCAATAAAATATAGGTGTTGTGGATTTTGTATATTAATATTAACTTATATGGTTGACAATATCTTTTTTTTTTTTTTTTTTTTTTTTTTTTTTTTTTTTTTTTTTTTTTTTTTTTTTTTTTTTTTTTTTTTTTTTTTTTTTTTTTTTTTTTTTTTTTTTTTTNATAGGCAATTTTCTTTAATTATAAAACATCCCATCTTATCAAAACCTATCATTAATGCGCACACAAACTCGAACTTAAAGTGTTTATATATTGACGCTTGGAAGGTTAGGTAAAGCTATATTTAATTAGTTTTCATTATACACATTTTGTAGATGGACATCTACGCATGTTCTCATATCAACGATTTTGAGGCATTTTTACTCAATATGTCCGAATGGTTTTGCCATTTATCTGAGTAAATATTTATTTTATAATGTATCATAATCAATGTAGTAGATAGGACCGTAATTTACAGTTCATGAAATGGGCAACATTTCACACAATTTTTAACTAGTTTGTGATATGTTCAGGAATAAATGCCTGTTCATCTATGCAAAGCAACAAATTTTGATATTTAGTCTAAATTATAAATTATTATTACTTTTAGCACTGCGTCTTACTATCTTTTCAAGTAGTACGCCAAATCTTTCTTAACCATTTAAATTGAATCACTCGCTTCGGTGGCCGCATGGTCTAACACACTACTCTCTCATGTTAGAATAGACTGTTGATGACGGGGAGTACGAGGTTTGAATCTCGGTCGGGTGCACTGAGGTTGGTTTTTATTAAAAAAAATCACTTTCCCTCAACGCAAATGCGGGTACGCTTTTTCTAAATATAGCCTTATTGATTCATAAAACGACTTGCGTAGCTAATAAATAAGCGTATAAGCCAAACGGGTAGTAATACGTGGTTCTAAGATTATATGGTACGGAGCTCCACACGGACTTTCTCGCTATATTGTTTAAACATGGAGATATTTACTTAAAACTCGTAGTGTATGTGAACCGAAATAATACACACTAGCAAACCCAAGCATAAATTGTACTATACTTAAGTAAAAAAAAATTTAGTCGCAATTTTAAATTTAATAATTTTATTTTTAAAGAATTAATGTCTTCATTTGTATATTTGAACCAATAAAAAAGATCAATGTTGGGTCCACAAGGGTCAACACTTCGTATTAAAATTTCAACTTCCGTTTAAATGTTTTTACATTTTATTAGGTGTTGCACATCTTCATGTAACCGCATTGCTATTAAATTCCTAATTTATAAATTTTGACCAATAAAAAATGTAAATATTGACTATTGAATCTAAATTGAAGAAGATACAACATACAAACATTTCTCCTAAGAGGTTTAAGGAAAAACAACATAAACCTTTTGAGAGACTAATTACTCTATAACATTGGAGAATCATTGTGTTAAAACTTTAGTTGTTTACAACTAACGCTCACAAAATTGTATTACTATATTTGACAATATCTTAGAAACTATTTCTTTTATAAAAATATATTTCATATACAAGGTTTTTTAATAGTACTACAATTTTGCAAAGAAAAGTTATTTAGTACCTCAAATAGTTGCGGAGATACGGAAGTTTCTGCTTCTGTGAAGTAACATAAAAGTCATTTTTATTGGAAAATGAAAGCAGCCAGTTTATTTATAATCTTAATAAACTCCTAGATACGAATTTTAATCAAAATCGTTAGAGACGATTTTGAGAAAATCCATTGTGTCTCTTTTCACCCTTTACTAAACTACTTTTAATTTTAAGTTTAAACAGACGCAGACAAACGGCATAGCAAATACCACTTTTTAGATTTCGGTGGGTCATGAGGCTTTGACATCCATCAACATTTCAGGTTAGATTTTTTTAACGGTCGCAATACTTTACCTTTTGTGTTCGAAAAGTTAAAAATATAAATATTTGCGTATAGCTTGAAAGTTTTTGGTTTTATAAAAATATACTTCAAATAAAATATTGGTATTATGAATAGATATACATATTTGTAATGATAGTAATTTCATATATCAAATAATTTAAGATATATTATAAAAAATATAACTTACGCATCAGACTGGAGCCCTTAAAGTAATTTTTTTGAAATATTGAGAGTAGCCATTTTGTTTAGGATATTTACAAGTTTTTAGAAATGAAATTTAATCAAAATCATTATAGCCTATTTTGAGAAAATCGACTTTTTCTCTTTTTGCCCTTCACTAAACTACCCTTAACTTTAGGGTTAGATATCCAATTCCAAAAATCCCTTAGTGGCGACCCTATAAAAATCCTAGATACAAAGTTTTAGCCTGATTGGTAAAATAGTTTAGGCTCTAGTTGAAGGTACAAATATACAGACAGACGGAAATTCAAAAACCACTCTTTCAGATTCAGGGGGTCATGAAACGTGGATATTCATCAAAATCTCGAGTTCGATTTTTTGATGATCAGAATACTTTATTTACATAAAAGATAGCGAGAAAGTAGCCAGGGCTTCTGTATAAATAAGCCTCATTCGTGGGCAAGTTTGTTGAGCATTTCACGACCAGCTTTGACACAGTTACATTGAACTTGCATCGGAGAGCACGTGGACTGAATTTCAATCTCAAATAGACTGGTTTGTAGGTCGGTGCTCGAACCCCAACTAGGTTTATTGGGTTGTAATAAGTGACTTCCCACTAACAGTCTACATAAACTCGGACACATTTCCTGTAACTGATATCTATTTAATCCCTATTATAATTATATAATTATTAAAATGCTTGTAGTCCGGAAGGGTAGTAATACACTGTTGATAATAAAACAGTTATATTGCTCTAGGAGGTGAAAGTTTATTTTATGTCTAACCATGGTGTAAATTTAACTAGAATTTCAGCACCAAATGTAAAAAATATCCTAACCCTTTAACTATAACAAATATTCAGAAATTAAACTTGTATTTAAGTTAAATATTTCCATAGCGCTTACATTTTATTACTAAACGAGAACTGTTTAGTTCTTAGGTGGTTGTTTGCTTAAGTTTGTTTCTTATTACAAATAATTGAACTTCAGACAAGTGTATCCTCACCTAAACTAGGATATAACCCTTTATAACCCTTCATTTTTACTTCCACTTTACTGTTTTCCCCTCCAGTCACATTCCACACAATCCCAAAGTCTAACCTCGGGTACTTGTTTGGTTTCTGAACTAGTGTGGATGACAAGCTCACAAAAATATAAATTATTTCCTCCTTTATCCTCCTATTTTAGGCCGTAAGCCAGTGTTACAGCTGGGAACAGCTTATAGGAGGACAGAAAATGTTTTACATGTAACTGGTCTAGACATGATTGGCTCAAACGCTTACTACATGTTTTCTGATATTAAAGGTGAAAATAACTTAAATTTAGGAGCGACAAGCTAGTTTTAATGGAGCATGTTTTAAGATTTTACTTTTTTCGTGTGTGTTCAAACGTTTAGATCTTGGTTTGTAATCGAGAAAATAAGAGTTGGGTTAAAAGGAAACGTAAGTTAAGAGCAGTGTTTTTGAAGATTTTTTTATATTCATTTACTTTTTTGGCCACAATAATATGAATATTGCTCCAGTACAAACATAGAATTTAATTTTATTCACAAGGTGATATTAACAGTTCATGAATTTCTTTCATAAGCATAGCGGCATTAGATGTGAAAATTTAATACTAATATTGACGGATATTAAAGAATTGTTGATATCAACATGTGAAGACAATTAAACTCTTTTTTTTTTCTACTGGACGAATATTTGATTATTTTTTTTACCAAAATTATGTTTTGAGATTCAACTGAAAAAAAATTATTTTCTATCGTCCCTTACATTACCAACTTATTATGCTGTATTTTAATAAAATATTTTTTTTACCGTAAAAAAAGTTTAACGCGTAAATGTATCATATTTGACTATACAATGCAGTGCTGTTTATTTTTATTTGTACAAGTTAAACTACTGTTGTCTAATTAACGTAATTTTCATTTTTAAAATATAAATTTTATCACTATTGGTATCTGTTTGTCCACTTGTTGAGCTATCCACACATTTACACTAATACTGAAGTGATAATAAAGGTGGAATTTAGAGGAAATTTGCCCGTATTAGCGTGGAGGGAGGGTGGGAAATAATGTATTTAATACCATCACACCCGCCTCAGTGGCGTAGTTGGCTAACGCGCTTGTTGTGTTGAGCTCGACTGCTGAGGACGGGGAGATCAAGGTTCGAATCTCGAATCTCGGTCGGGTGAACTGGGGGGTGTCCTAAATGGTTTTCCACTCTCCCTCTATGCAAATGCGGGTTCACTTCCTCTAATTTAATCTTTCCAATTCCTAATCCATTAAAGTAATTAGTACTTAAAGCGTATAACCCGAACGGGTAGTAAGACGCGGTTCTAAGTATTATTATTAATACCACCACCAGTCCACCCAACCGGGGCTCAAACCACAAAGTCTCCACCATTGGATATCCAGTAGATCGTGAGAATGAAACCTTATACCATAAGAAAACCGAAACAGAATGGCTCCTCTTTAAAAACTTATAAAAATGATGTGTAATGTTTGTTTTCAAGTAAATATGGGATCTACTCTTTTAAAAAGCGTGATGGCTTTACAATAGTTTTGGATTCCTAAACAGTCACATCAGAGGGATATTACGGTAGATAATAAGTATAAGAAAGTGTTTCACTTGAATTACAATTAATCATTATAAACATTTATTCATAAAAATATCCACGCTCATATTTCAAATGTTCATAAAAGAGGAGACAAAAAAATTGTCAAGTGTGGCAATATAAATGTGGCATAATTTTTTTGGCTTAGCTTGTGTGTGCTCAAAGCTGTGTGTGTGTGTGTGTGTGTATGTGTATGTAAGCGTGTATGTGAGCCTGTGTGTGCTTTCCCATGGTGGGTGACTGCGAGGCGGAGATAATGTCACACTAGTTGCAGATATGGTCTACACTCAACAGTCTACAGTAAGCCTACTGCAGAGCCTTTGTTGACAATAAGCCTACTAAAGGGCCGGGACTACTAAGCGGAACTAAAAAACTTTTTGTATGTAAAGTTTTTTTTAGTAGGGCCTACGGTTTGTTTGGTTAGAAAATGCTACTTCATTGAACTTTATGAAAATGGAAATTAAAAATAAATAATTTATACAACCAAGATTAGAAGCATTAAATTTCATGTGCCAATTTTTTTTTGAAGGGGCTGTTAGCGATCCAATGGCTTGAATAAATTAAACCTATCTAAAAAGTGAACATTCAAATTCACCAATTTATGACTCCAAAAAGATTATAAAAAACACATTTGAATGCTATATTAAAGCAATACATGAAACAAACTGACACACAGTTTTCGTACACTTAATTTAACTAATAACTTAGCTTATTTTTAATAATATTTAGGAAATTACAATTTAGAATAAATTGACTTAAAATTTATATAGGCTACAATTGAGAATTAGGTAATTTCTACAAAATATATAAACCAGAGACTAATTAATATATGTAATAACAACACATTTTTTTAACGAAATACTGGCACGGAAAAAATAAATAATATACAATTTGTATGACCCTACAATAAATATAAAATTACTAAGGAAATAGTTAACATTTAAAAAATACAACATCTAAATATATATTAATTATTTAAAAATTGTTAAATGTTATAGTAATATAATTATTTTTTATGAGGACGATATACACAGTGTGGTCAAAAATTGGATGAAGCTGGAAGCTTATAATGTTTAAGAGAGTGGTAGTAAAATTTTTGAAAATTATCTGAGTTAACATACCTTATTCCTTGTATCTGGCAGCTTAGGTTGCTCGTTAACTTTAACTGGTTTCGATGCTCGTCTGCATCATCCTCATAGCTTGATGAAATGAACGCAGCAAAATTACAAAACATGGTATAAAACGTAATTCAAATTCCGGAAAATTGATTGTAAAGTTGATATAAGCAATCCCTTTATCATAATTTGCATTCAATTTATAAAATTCTTTTAAATAACTAATATATATATATATATTGTCTTTTTAAAATGTTAAGTGTTCCCTTAACTATATACTACTATTTCCTTAATTATATACTACTATTAAGACACACGACTGACTCACTCACTGACATTAATGTTTAACCACTTCCAGATGAACTAGAAACTTGTAATTTGGCAGACTTATAACTTATAGCCTGTAACCGACGGGAAAATTCTAAAAAGTTTTTTTTAAATATTAATCCCCCCAAAAAATTCAAAATCGTGGAGCAACTTTAAAGTCGGTGTGTACCTTTCTTTATTTAGAGGTCTCTTGTGGCTAAACGGTAAAGCCTATCAAACAATTGCTCTGGAATTACATTATTTTACATCCAATTGCAAAGAAAACTCATTGGTGGTTTGGTGGGGGAGTCCTCAACGAGCAAAGCAAGATCTATACATAATGTAAATTCATAAAACTTATATATTATTTCTTGTTTATGTACCAATATTTCATTTATTTTTTGTTATTACACATCTCAATTAGCCAATACTTTATATTATATTGTACATAAATTACTTAATTTTTCAATTATAGCATGTATAAATTATCACTTAATTTATTATGATTTATAATTTCCTAAATATTAAATCACGTTTCTTATTAAACTATCAACATATACTTTAAAAGCTTATTTTTAATTTATTTTAAGTTATATTGGTTATTGCTCTAATGTTATTGTTGCATTTAAGCGTCCTTAATATAATTTTATTTTTGTACCGCGTCTTGCTGTGATTCAGGAGTATATTAATATTTACACTAATGGGGAATTGATGAGCTAGGTATAATATAGGAAAGAGTTCCTCAATTCACGTGAAGGAAAAGTGGAAAACTATGTAATAAAAACCAACATTAGAACACTCATCTGAGATTTGAAGCCCAACCTCCTCGCCACCAGCTTACCAGATCAGGAAAGATTGACGCCAAAGTCCACGTGACCACTGAGGGGGGCTAAAGGCAAGTAATAGTAGTATTTTGCTGTGAGTAATAATAATAATAATATATAAATTGTTATTAATACACTTTAAAAGATGTATTTGGTTTCATTACCCACTTACCATGAAAATAGGGTCACTAATCTATTTATAGCACTAGCTTATTCTTGTTTAGTTAGGTGTTAGAGCATTGATGCATGGAACAAGATGTGACTTGTTCAATACCAGTTTGATCTGATTGTGATTTTTTGCCAAGAAAAATAATACATTTTTTTATTTAAAATTTAAGAAATTTTCGTCTCATTTTTATGTGAGATGGATAAACTAATTTGAAGGCCCAAGCAACCATTAGTCGGGAAAACTTCATAAGTAAAGACGTACTTTCCTGTAATTACAGGTTTAATTTGAGAGAGTAAGTGTGGTAAAGTCAAGTAAGTGCTAGCACTGATGATGAACTGTATATACATACATATAGTGTGTTCATTAAACTTCGCCAACAAAGTTGCACCCCAATACTTCACGGATGAGGAGGAAAAGAGGAGGGGTCCTGGAGGTGTTGAAGATTTTAACCCCCCCCNTCCCCTTTTATTCCCAAACCCCATTTTACCACAACTTTCAATCCTTGAGAAAGGGGCAAAGTTGGTAGTATGGGGAGGTAAGATGTGACTATAGATAGTAATTAACTGTTGTTAAGTTGTCTAAACTATTGCCAATTATTACAGTTACCTTCATTTGAATGAAGGAATAAGAGGCGAATGACAGCTTAAATACTTTACTAAGTAAAAAAGTAAGCCGATAAATGTTTTAATATTTTTTTAAATACATATAAATTACCTTCAAGTTAATTATATAATAGTTTGTATAGAAAACATGCATCTTATTATAGTTAACTATAACCAGCTTCAGTGACTGAACTGTCTAAGGTGTTACTCTCATGTTAGACTGGCCTGCACATGACAGAAAAAATGAAGTTTCGAGTCCTGGCCGGGTCTATTTAGGGTAGTTTTTACTAAAGAGTTTATCACTAACATTTTACGTAAATGCGGGAATATGACCTCTAAAAAGCTTTCTTACTCATCTCTACCCAATTAGAATAGTTATATACGCGTATAGCCTGAACAAGAAGTAAGATTCAGTGGTAAAATAAGCTAATTATAACGGGTTTTCTCTGAATAAAGGATGAAATGCGAAACCACTCTATTCCAAGCGCTGACAGCGATTGGTTATTTTGTATTACCTATTATAAAAACAATTATACCCGCATCAATGGGCAAGTAGACTACAGCGCCAATATTATCTGATTTGGTTTGCGGTTATACTAAGGTGCTTTTTCCTCAATTATTTACCTCCACCCATCCATTGAAAATTAAGTCACGGAGTTTTGGAAGTCCTACCTCTTCATCTATACCCTATTATTGTAAATATTATAGCATTAGTCCGGACGCGTATTAGGATTGGCACGTTTAAAATGCTTCAGGTGACCTGGCGGTCTAGGGGTAAGGTGTCAGACTTCTGTGCTGGCGACCGGGGTTCAATCCTCGGTCCCGGCATAGATTTATCTGATTACCAAACCCTTCCTTCACCTCTGACAAGACTTCTTGTGAATGTGGGGAATGCCAGGCCTCCACCGTGGTTCGGATTCCACGTTAAACTGTAGGTCCTCCATTTCATCTCACAATCACCCTACCATTACAAATTAGCGTAAGTGCGTATAACCCGAACGGGTAGTAAGACGCGGTGCTAACAATAATAATAATAATAACAATAAAATGCTTCACTTATTCTAATTGTGTAGTAAGATGCGTCATAGTATCGACAAATGTTGTCAAGGAACCTATTAGTTTATATAGATAAAAACTATATTTAAATACATTCCCTTTTATATTCATGCGTTTAGCTTTTGTCAATATTCCGACATTAAAATTAATGGGTTCACTAAACAAAATGAATGATACTTTTATTTTCTGGAAAGAGTATTATAAAAATACTAAAAGTTAAAAAGTAAACTGAAGTACAGTAGATACTCAATAAGTTCTAAAATTAAGAATTGCCGTTGCTTTCGAATCTTTGTTGTCCCTGATTACCGTCACAATTTTTTTTATTAAAAAGTTACTGGAGGGAGGGAAGCTACTATGAACATTATTATACACATTTATAAATTATCCCCATAGCTCTCTAATCCCTAGTTGAATATTTGAATCACTAACAAGCCATCTTCATCCATACTTCTTGGTCTTCTTTCAATGATTCCTCCTGCCTTGGGTCGTCACATCCCCTCTCACTTGGTCCCAAAATCTCATTCCTTGTCTCCCCAGTGGTCTCCTACCAGCTGTCCGACCTTTTCCAGACTTCATGCAACATATCTTCTTCCGCTCTTCTCGTTACATGCCCAAACCATTTTAGCCCCCTTTTATTAGCTACTGTCATCACATCTGATCCCTCATATATCTTATAATATTGTTATTTCTTATTATCCATACGTATTCCTCCTTCACTGCTCCGAAAATCAACATTAATACTCTATTTTCAAAAGCATTCACTGATATATAAATGTTTATTATATAATTTAGAGAATAAGCTAGGTTATCCTCAGGCATGGTACGCTGGTCTACTTTCGGTGGTCGTAAAGCTGGCGACATGTGGGCAGTGATCTTAACCGAGAAAGAGAGAAAGAGATAGAAAGATAAACTCCTGTGACTTTGGAAACTGTTTGAATTACCTGTCCCCCACTGGCTACACTTCAAACAAGGGTACGAATGGTAGCTAGGCAAGATAAGTTAAGACCCTGACTAGGGGAGATTCGTAAAAGGAACTGTACCGGACCGAGGGGACACTCCCCTTTGAAATGTAGGGAACGTCAGTCCAAATGTAGTAACCATAGGTGTACGATTTAGCAAAGTTCTGTTTCTTCTCGTGTGATATAATAAGTTGACTAGTTAAAAAGTAATAAATCTATATAAAATATCAATTAGAAAATAAAATGGAATCCAAGCAATGGAATTTTCAACATAAAAATTTACCCTATACGATCAATTAGTCAAAGGCCATTGAGAGTATTAAAATAAATGATACGACACAATCACATAAACTTTCTCATTTTGTGTTCTATAGCTTTGAATATAATTTTCAAAGATAAGTTTTGAGTTAACTAGCCTTAATTATGATTTCCTCATAAAGAAAAACACATTATCTTGTTAATCACGATAAATTTTCTTTATATATAAATGTTAAACCGAACTGTTCAAATATAGTAGACAAAATTCAAATTTACTAAAATTAATTATTGGTAAACTATTACACAATTTGTTGGTTTCATTTATTAAAACCACACTTTTTATCTTGCATAAAAAGAACAAACATTTCTAGCGTTGCAATGACAAAACAAAACAACTGTAGAACGCGTGTTTGATAATGAAGGAAGGTGAATGTTTATTTACAATACACAACACAATTATTTACTATTTGTAAAAATAAAAAGCATTATTTTTTATCATGAACACTATCCCTATATTTTCATTTTAAATTCAATCTTCAAGATACATTTTAAAAATGAGGAGCTATCAGAATAAATAAGTAGCCGCTCTGGTTTAGAAAACTGAGATTAATGCCAAGAAGGGTTGCTGTGCTGACCACATTAAACCCTCTATCCGCAAATGTAGGCACTACTAATGATAACAGTGGCAGCTGCTCGGTCAGTAAAGCTCGCTTGCAGATTCGACCTATGAGTTTTAGATAAATAAATATACATTATTATTGATAATGTAAAATAGTTCGCCGATACCAATTTTTAACCATATAGTAAAAGATATTTTCAAAAATTTAAATTTTACTAAAATCAATTATTATTAATTACTACTGATTTTTTTTAGAAAAACAAATATATATATATATATATATATATATATGTATAAATATATGTAACTTTATAATGCAAACAACTAAACAGGTATAATTTTTAACGATATTGTTAAATCCATTTTTGAATATATTAAAATTTAAAAAGGTTATCAGTAAACCAACCACATCCAAATTCCCTGACAACAACATTTTCAAAGTATAAAGCTTTATTTGTCATGTGCTGTAAAATACTTCCCAGAATATACATTTTAGTAAAATCGTTAGAGCCATTTTTAAATTAATTTGAATTTAAAAAAATCACTCATTAATAAACAACTCTTTAACATAATTTTCCCCAAACCCAGTATATAGGTATATTTATTTTGTCAACTACTCCCAAGATATTAATTTGGAACCAAATCGATAAAGCCATTTGTAAAATATTTCAAGTTTTTTAAAAAACAGTCTTCACTAAACTACACATAAATATTTACCCTAAAAACAAGTATGTGGTGTTATTTGTCATACCACACTATCCCCAGCTAGATATTATAAATAAAACCATTAGTGATATTTTAAATATTTTAAATTTTAACTTCCAATCAATAAACTACCCTTCAACCAAATTTTTGCATAAAAACAAATAATACACTGTTATTATAGTCATCTTAAATAAAATTTAAATAAGCATTTTAATAAAAATAGTTCGAGACATTTTTAAAAGAATTTTTAATTCAAAAAATCACTCATCTGTAAGCTACTGTAATTTAAGTGCTAAGTTAAAAATAAAAAAAGTCCTTAGGTATATCCCTATAAATTCTGAGTATAATTTTGAACAAAATTCGTTTGACCTTTCCGGATCCGTGGTCAGGGACAAACAGACATACATGTAGACAGACAGAAATGTCAAATCCATTCTTTTAGGTTATTGTTCACATAAAACGTAAATATACTTCATAATCTTGAGATGGATTATTTTTCACGATCACAATACTTTCTCTTGAGATGATAAAATAAAATTAAGGTATCAAAACATATAATCAAATTAGTGGCTGTTTAAAACATTTAAGATCTATGTACAGTACATAGTTTTATTTTATATGTGTTTATGTAGCAACTTTTGTGTATTTTTTAATCCACGTATCACTCACTATAGGTCCAAGATATAATGATTAAATTGTCCTACTGGACTAGGAGTGAGAAAGGTAAAGCTTAGAGGAAACGTAGCCATGTTTACGCGGAGGAAGTGTGGGAAACTATTGATAAAAATACACCCTAAGTACACCCATACTAGATTCGAACTCCAACCTCCCCATTACCGGTAAAACACAATATAGGAGCTTGTAATTTTGTCCACATGCCCACCGGTGCGGGCCTCTATTGTTTGTTGAATAGGAAATTAAATCTATCTGCATCGGTGGGCACGCGAACTACTGTAAATGTCAGGTTCATCTAGTTTGGTTTAATGGCTAAAAGATGAAGGAGGGGGCACGGGCTCTGGATTCGTATCCTGATTTGGTATTTTTCATAAAAGACTTCCTACTATATTTCCACATTAATGAAAATTATTGTTTTATATCCTCATCCTTATTCCATTAGCATAGTTAAGTTCATTATTATTATTTAGCACCGCTTCTTACAACCCGTTCGGGTTATACGCTTTAAGTACTAATTACGCTAATAGATTGGGAATTGAGAAGGTTTAATTAGATGAAGTGAACCCGCATTTGCGTGGAGGGAGAGTGGAAAACAATTTAAGAAAAACCACCCCAGTTCACCTGACCAAGATTCGAACCTCGATCTCCCCGTCCTCGGCGGTCGAGCTCAAAACGACTAGCGCGTTAGTCAACTACGCCACTGAGGTGGGTGCATAGTTAAGATATGGATAATAAGATACTGGGGTAAAAAAAAGGCAGATACAACTAAATTTTTAGTTACAATAATAAGGTAAGGACGAGTAAAGTAGAACATATATGTAAGAAATGTATACAAATTCTCTTGGAAGGAGAGTGGAAAACTCTTCTGGGAAAATCACCTCTGTACATCTTACTGTGGCTTGAGCCCTGACCTTTACGTCATCGGCAAATCATACTAAAAGAGCCTGAACCGCTATTCCACGCACTCACCTTTGCGGCCACGGACTTTAAATTATTATATAATAATATGTTTTAAACCCTTATGTTTGTTCTTTCTTTCTCCGCCAAGGGACGAAGGATCGTGCGAGCAAACTTATTTTTGCAGTAAACTGAAAGCTGAATGGTGGTGCGATGGAAGTAGAGTAAAATAGGGTAGAGCGGAAATGAGGTTTCGTTTGTGGGTTCTCGACTTCACATGACGCGGAGAAAGAGAGGGCGGTTCGGGGTGGAGGGTAGGAAGGGTGGAACTAGATTCTAAATAGAACATCCGGTCATGTTTTTCGGATTATTGGATTACCAGCACTACATGAATTCATGGGGGGCCCACACTAAGAACTAAAGGCTTTAACAAAAATCCATGGGTCTACCACGTACATTTTAATACAGGATTATTCATTCACACAAATAATCAACTGGCTTAACCTAAGCTAGTATATTTATTTGGAGACAAAAATCGTTGTGGATGAAATTATTCATTTCGATGGTTTTTACTATATACGGATTTGTTTGCTCTTATAAAAAATGTGCAGTTAATAAAGCAATGCTGGTCTGCCACGTGAATACAATTCCGTTCTTTTTGTTTGTTTTTATAAAACTTATAGTCCAAAATATTGTTTGTGGAGTAAATTTTAAATGAATATAAACTAGTTTTATTTTATATGATATTAAACTATTTTGTATTAATTTAAACTTGACCATACTTATGGGTAAGTTCAGGATTTATTATAACAAAACTTTTGGTTCTGTTTTTATTATTTTAGTGTGGTTCATACATTACAAATGGACTACATACAGACTTAACTCAGTTCAGTGCGCATAGTATTAAACACTCAGTTTACTTCTTATCTAGTGGGAAGAATCTGTGTACAAATAGTAAATATCATTGTTGAAACAAGGTTTCCTAGATATATAGTCAATATTTAGTCAACCACTCTAATCACTGAGACATGAGGAAAATATAATTTTAGTTAAGTATTACATTATATTAGCTATATTTAATTTATATTATATTATTATTATTAGCACCGCGCCTTACTACCCGTTCGGGTTGTACGCACTTACGCTAATGTGTAATGGTAGGGTGATTCTGAGATTAAATGAACGACCTACAGTTTAACGTGGAATCCGAACCACGGTGGAGGCCTGGATTTATATTATAGTAAGGGGTTGGATCTCACTTATCAGAAACTTGTAAAATATATAGTGAGTTTAAATATGGAGATGCACTTTCCACATTACGTTTTAATCTATCCTTAGAGTGTGCTATTAGGATGATGCAATAATATATTGAAAAATTGATATTAAACAGCACAGTGCAGCCATTAAGATACGAAGATGATTTAAATTTGTTGAGAAATAGTAAGGAAGCTTTTGTAAGAAATGAGGAAATTTTATTAAAGATTAGTAAGGAAATAGTCATAGACGTGAACACTGAAAGAGTATATAATCCCATAAAGAGCACAGATTGAGGACAGTAATTTATAGGTTACTGCGAACTACATATCATTTGACAAGGTTAATGAGTTTAAATATTTAGGAACAATTTTAACTAGCAGTAACGATATGGTGGGCAGGACATGCAGAGCATATGGGAGATTACAGAACCTTGTTAAGGATATTGACTGGAACACCCCATGGGAAGAAACCTTCGGGAAGACCAAGATTCAGAAGAAATTATGACATTAGAATGCACCTGAAAGATATAGTGTATAATGAGTTGGACTGTGTATAACTAGCTCCGAATGCGGGTATGCTGGATGGAGCAAGCTCAAGATAGGGATAGGTGCCATTCTTTTTTAAGTGTGCTAATGAACTTTACAGTTCCTAATGCCATAGAGTAAGTAAACTATGCATTGAGTTTTTACAAACTAAATAATAATTTATATAGTGCCAAATCATTCAGCTAAACTAGGATTCAATTACGGTTATGGCATTTGTATTTCTTTATTATCTTAATCATATATTAATATCCCTGTCCATGAAGTTATGCATATTGTCTTTGGTTGTGTTTGTTTATAATATCTATATTAACAAACCTTATACTGAATATAGTGCTTATAACTCTCCTGCTGTAATAAATACAGAGGGTTTGGAAACTAAACGTCTAAACTGCACATTCAGTCTGTTTGAACTAAAAGTAATACAAAATACCTATACACGTCCATCTGGAAAACTATGCTAATACCATTAAATTGTGTTCAAATTTTCAGCCTATAACGCCGGGAAAGAAAAGCTGTGCAAGCATGCGTGTACAGCAGGTTTCATAGAAGCCAGGCGCGTGGTACAAGATATGTAATAATGGCAAACACTTGATGTGATGTAGGACCGGTAAGATGGACTAGTGTACTATTTACTGTTAATCTTGGTATGATCTGCTGTAGTCCTCCAAGAAGTCGAGTTGTGCTGTGTCACGCACCTAGCTCCTACGCAACCTGTTGTACACGCATGCTTGCACAGATTTGCTCCCCCAGTGATGTACGTTGAAACTTTAAACACAATTTAATGGTATTAACATGGTTTACCGGATGTAAGTTTGAAGGGGTTTTGTGCTACCTTTGGTTCATAAAAGCTATATGAGTTGAGTTTCCGAACACTCTAAAATTGATAAAAACAATTATGTCATAAGAGGACAAATGTGGAGCAGTTGATGTGTTAACATCGATCGAGGAAACCTGAACAAAGCCCCTCAAACGTCACAGTGACCCTTCATTTGTATTTTCTGAGTACACTAGAAAGAGGAAAACAACTCATAAACACGTTTGAGGTTGAGGAAATTGAGTGTTTTCACTTTTGAAAATTAACTTAGCGACTTCTCATCCATCACTTTGACAGTTTTCTCGTTCTAGTCTCTTTCTTGTCTCTTAACGTGCCAGAGTTGAATAATGGGCCGAGTTTTGGTTGCTTGTTTTAGTGTCGGCTTCTTTATGAAAATAGTAGATATATTTCCTGCATTGGTGGTATCGTAGTCCAAGGCGTACCTCTTGCAATTAACGGAGATGGGGAATACCGGAGTTCTAATCTTGGTTGGATATATTGAGAGTGATTTTACCTAAAAGGGTTTTTCGCTCTCTCCACACAAGTATTGGAAAATTTTCTCTAAGTTAAACCCCCATTATTACTCCTCCATCAGTTTAAATATATTGACAGGAAAGACTCAGTGCATACATACACATATACCTATGTATATATATGTGTGTATATATGTGTGTATATATGTGTGTATATGTGTGTGTATATATGTGTATATATATGTGTATATATATGTGTATATATATATATATATATATATATGGGTTGTAGACACCGGGATATACGTATATGTGTATGTGTTTGTATCTATGTGTGTGTGTGTGTGTGTGTGTGTGTGTGTGTGAGAGAGAGAGAGAGAGAAATTGCCTATTATACTATAATTGTATACAAGAACATTGAAAAAAGTGTCCAAGATTTCATAATTAAAAATAGTTCGCCGATTTACTTGATTTTTTCTGTAAATGTTGTAGCAACACTGCATGTTTATACTTTATTCCGTTATTACAATATATATTTTAAAATGAAATCCTGGATACTTTTTTAAATGACCTTCTTTCTCTGTATATATATATATATATATATATATATATATAAAACTCATTTATATAGGCTCTATACCTATTTATATAGATGTATACCTATATGTATATAGACCTATGTATATACATAAATATATCTGCATGTACTGTACATGCAAACTTTTATATATATAGATATGTTAGTTAATATTTAAATATGCTATTTATTTAAATCTATTAATATTATATAATACTATAAAAATTAAGTACTTATGTTGTAAACTTAATTTAAAACCCAAAATGAATTAAGATAAAACCATAACTTTATTTATACAATCACGGTCTTCGTAGCTGGGTGGTAAGGAAAACTCCCTTAGAGTCTGTCAGGGCTAGCGAAATTTTTTGGACCAGTGTGCCACTTAAGGACTAGATGATTTCAGAGATATTTTAGTGTGCCATCTTTTATTTGTATTTTTAAAGAGCATTTACAAATCAAAACTTTTTGAATATTATTAAATTTAATGAATACTTTAAATCTATAATTATATATTTAGCACCGCGTCTTACTACCCGTTCGGGTTATACGCTTTAAGTACTAACTACTCTAATGGATTAGGAACTGGGAAGGTTGAATTAGAGGAAGTGAACCCGCATTTGGAGGGAGAGTGGAAACACTTTTAGGAAAAACCACCCCCAGTTCACCCGACCGAGATTAGAAGCTCGATCTCCCCGTCCTCAGCAGTCGAACTCAACACGACGCGCGTTAGCCTACTATGCCACCGAGGCGGGTCTTTAAATCTAATTGTAAATATTTTAAATATGCCTACCCCTACATTTTAAAGAAGGATAATTTATTAAATGATCAAAGTGAATGCCTTAGATAATATTAATTTCAATACATTAAAGTTGACGTGTAGTCCAAATGGGTAGTAAAACGTGGTACAAAAAAAGAAATTTAAACTTAAAGCAATGACAATAAATATGTATACATGCTGAAATCAGAAACTTACATAATAGTTTCCATATTAGTTTGAAACATGTGTTTTACTAGGTTACATATTTTATGTTTGGTTCAATGCTTGTTTTCCTCAACAGCAAAATCCAAGGCTTCTAACAATTGACTCCATAAATTTCGTTGTGACATAACATTGCATGACATGGCTGCCGAAATATTGTTGACTTCCAAAAAATTATACCACGTTGAGATTTTTTTTATCCAATACTTATTTTTTTCATGTTAACGTACCACCAAAATCATTCTCGCATGGCATAAAATCACCCTCCCTTATATAGAAGATCACTGTTTGAGTCTGGTATCGATTGGAGTAATTATGTGTATTTTTGTATGAGTTCTATCAATTACACAGACATTAAACGCCTGCTGCTTTTGAGAGGTGATATGTACTATATTAAGCTTGATATTGTGTTTACAATATACTATATCTTCACGTATAGGATGAAGAAAGCTATTAATTTCATATCTGTCTCAGTCTCACTTAAGACCCTTACAAACATGGCTGTCTTTAACTTACGTAGGGCCCTGGACTAATTTCATTTGCAGAGCCCCCACTTACCTGCTTCGTCCCCTCTCACATCTCCCCCTAAAATATTAATTTTTGTTTAGTGTTGTTGGTGACGTCGTAGTCTAGGTGTAAGGTGTCAGACTTCTGTGCTGGCGGCCGGGGTTCAATCCTCGGTCGCGGCAAAGATTTATCTGATCACCAAACCCTTCCTTCACCTCTGACAAGACATCTTGTGAATGTGGGGAATGCCAGGCCTCCACCGTGGTTCGGATTCCACGTTAAACTGTAGGTCCTCCATTTCATCTCACAATCACCCTACCATTACACATTAGCGTAAGTGCGTATAACCNAAACCCTTCCTTCACCTCTGACAAGACATCTTGTGAATGTGGGGAATGCCAGGCCTCCACCGTGGTTCGGATTCCACGTTAAACTGTAGGTCCTCCATTTCATCTCACAATCACCCTACCATAACACATTAGCGTAAGTGCGTATAACCCGAACGGGTAGTAAGACGCGGTGCTGCTAATAATAATAATAATAATAATAAATTTAGTGTGGTTTCAGTAGTTTGCACCTATATATGAATTTCCAACCTTATAGGTTATGAGGAAATGCATTAAACGGTAGTAAATACATGTAATCATTAATTCTAGAAGCCGTGTTTTATACATACCCTCCTTATACATAATTTGATAAGCCCGTTTCCGGTAATAAAATTTACGAGTAAATGACTGAACAGGTTTTGCCAAAGGACCACTAATTTTAACTCTTAGGGATCCAGGATATAAAAAAATATTAGTTTTTATGAAAACCCGATTTTCACAGAGGATTTTCAGTTTTTCATTCTTTGTTTAATCACCATGGAAACCGCTATTTGCTGCATGGCAGTAACTCTCTAAATAAAATATATTTTTTGTCTAGAAAATAATAACTCAATCTCTATTTGTTGGTCCGAACACATCACAATTATATCTTTGGATGTTTGTCATAACACATCTAAATTGAAATTCCTATGCTGGGGAAATATTTATTTTTATTAGAATATGGTTGTCGTTAATTACCAATTAAATCAATAATATTGAGCATAATTCGAAAATTAAAAGGTTAATTTGTTACGTTCATGAAAATATTGTCTAAGTTTTGTTTCGCGAATAATAAAATGATGTTTAAACATGGTTTTTTGTGTATTATAAACCCAAAAACTATAAAATGATCTTGAATTGGCTTTAAAACTATCCATTTTAACTACCTAAGTATAGTTTTGGTGTTACCTTTTTTCAAATAATTGGTTTTGATGTTCATTTTATTCAAATAATGGGTTTTGAAGTTCATTTTATTCAAATAATGTGTTTTGATGTTCATTTTATTCAAATGATGGGTTGTGATGTTTCTTTTAGCGAATAGTACACAATACAAATACAGAAGTTAAGCTATGTTTTCATTTTACCGCTTAATTTTGAGGATATAATATTTAAAATAGTATTGCTTTGTGTACCCCATCTATCGTTTCACATTATTAAAAATACAGTAAGTTCAGTTATGTTTCGATGTTGATACTTAATTTTTAGGGCACGATATTTCAAAGTACCGTAAAGTTTTGTGCACCACATCTATATTTTCCCATTCTATATCTCTATCTGGCACTCTCTCTCACGCTCTCAATCACATTCTCTCTAAAGCTCCCACACACTCTCACTCACTCTCTTTCTCAAACACTCTCTATCTCTCAAATGCTCGCTCTTTATCTCTCAAACGCTTGCTTTCTATCACCCATAAGCTCTCTATCAATCAAAAAATCTCTCAAACTCTCTCTATATCCATCTCACTATATATCAATCTCACTATCTATATTTTAAACTCACTTTCCCACTATCAAACTCTTTTAACTCAAACTCTCAATATCTCTTTCTAACTCTCTCTAAATTTCTCTTCAATACTCTTTCATAAACTTTCTCTGTTTCTAACTCTCTTCCTCTCTAGCTTTCTTTCTCAAACTCTCTCTCACATACCCCCACATTTTCTCTCTTTTACACAATATCTTTTCCAAAATTTTACACAATCTTCTTTTCATACACACACACTCTCACGCACTTAATCACGCCTTTTACCTCACATATTCTCTTTCTATCTCTTACACTCTATCCCTTTCTCTCAAACACACTCTTTATCTCACACACATTCTCTCCCCTCACACACAGACACACACACACACATATATAAACATTTGAATGTATAATTTAATAAGCCCATTTTTGATAGTTGAAATTAAGAGGAAACGGTTTTACCGATTTTAACCAATGAAATCATTTTAAAGGTTAGAGGTCCAGAATGCCGTAAAAAATATTAGCCTAATACTAAAACTAGATTTTCCTTGCGAATTTTCCATATTCTCATTCTGTGTGAGCAGTGGCTAAACTGTACAATTATTCTTTGTTTTCATTTCCGTGGAAACCATTATTTTACTATTATTGTATATCGGTAAATAAACTATTTTTCTTTGTTTAAAAATAATAACTTAATAACTCTTACTTGAGTGGTTTGGTGAATAGATAGAGAGCTAGTAGAAGGTTCGTTTTAAATTTATAATCGTGGACGAAAGAGAAAAAATATGAGTTTTGTTTCAAATCTAACAATAAAAGCTAAATATCCATATAATTTGTTAATCTTTGACGAGTAAACTTTTAATTAGAAAGTCAAGTGAGTTCTTATTATATATATTTTTTCTTATGAAAAATCTATAATACATTTTAATGCAATAATATGCAGGCATCGCTGCAACGATCCACAAATAGGGTTGATTTCTTCCCTAATATTTGTTCAATTTTCTTAACTACCTAACTTTATCTGTATACAGAGGTCAAAAAACTGTGCCAAGTTTTATTTGTATAAAGTTTAAAAAAAACTGTGTCATGTTTGAATTAATGTGTTCAAAAGCTATCGTGAGGAACATACACTACAGATAGACAAAAACTTCAAATTGGTGGTAAAATGGAGAACTCGCTTCACTCGTTTAATAAATCAAACCACATGACTTTGTTTTAATTTGTTTTCACACTCTAACAGTATTTGATAGATTGTTTAACTGGGAACCTATGTACTATACGAGCGTGCAATAAAAAAATCCCACATTAACTTGTTGTTTCCCCTCTGTCATCGAAGAAAGGACTGGAGCTCCCAAAATGGCGAGGGATTTGTGCGTCCTCTCACCGTTCTAACATTCCTACCCTTCTTACAAATATGAAAGTGTCAGAGGTATTAACGATACTAGTAATAACATTCAATATACAGCCAATCACTGATGTATAGAGTGTAGGTTTCGCTTGTAGGGTCAGTTGGTTTATGTATTTCAATGGGATTGGCAGAATGAAGTGCAATAGTACCTTCTGACTCAGTGAGGAAACTACCTCACTCCTCATTTCCCTAAAAAGCCTCCTCAGTGCTGCCTAGGCTTTGCAGCTGACCGTGGAATGGTTGAGGATCCAACCAACCTTAGGGTTTAAGTACTATATATATATTTTCCATTTTCATGAATGGTATCAGCATTTTCTTGAGTAATTAAACTATAGCCCTATTATATTAGCTACATTATGCTGGATCCAATGACGGTGAGCATGTTCTCCATAGGATAAATGAAGAGTACGTTATCCTAGATGTTTTTATTTCGACGATAGAACCAAAGTTTTGATTGGCTTGGTTTTATAAAGTAAAAGCGAATTAAAAAATACATATTTGTAAATACAAAGTGGAAGCAAATAAATTAAAAAAAATTTATAATCTTAATATAGTTCCATTAAAAGGTGCGATTTATTATGACTCAAAACGATTCTTGTTTATATTTATTGTTAAATATGTTTAAATTTTCTTTAAAAAAAATAATATAATAAAGGTAAGCTATGTGATTAAATAAAAGACACAAGTGAATAAAATCATTATTTTATTAATATAGGAATCAATTTATTGTTAATACATGGCAAGGTTTAGTTACTACGAATTATATTTCAACTAATTAGGGCATAAGAAACATCGCAAATAATCAATAAAAAATGGCGCCGTGTATATTAATAATAAAAACATTAGGACTACATTTTGAACGTCTTATGTTCAATGTTTCTTTTTTGTAACTAATTAAAAATATGATGTAATATGGACCAGATTATAAATTCGCTAGACGCCCGTCTTTTCCTTGATCCAGTCCCTATAGTAGCTGACCCGTGTGTACACCCCTGGGCGATCGGGAAGGGCACACTGATCCCCCCAGGACACAATCCCCACCAGCTTCCCACCTGCAGCCAAGGGACCACCACTGTCACCCTGGAACAAAATACAAACACTTTACAGATTAACTATCAGTTTTATACCTCGACTCCTTACTCTTCCGGGATGTACAATACACATAATTTTTTTATCACCGCGTTTTACTACTTGTTCAGATTATACTCAAATAATTATAATTACTCAAATAATTATAATTACTCAAATAAAGTAAGGGTGAGTAAGGAAGCATTTGAGAGATAATAAATCTGCATTTTTGTGGAAGGAGTATGGGAAACCATTTGGAGGGGGGGGGGGGCGAAACCTCAATAAACAAGACTGGGATATGAAGCTCGATTTTCCCGTCATTAGAAGGCAAGTCCAACATGAAATTGANGGGGGGGGGGGGCGAAACCTCAATAAACAAGACTGGGATATGAAGCTCGATTTTCCCGTCATTAGAAGGCAAGTCCAACATGAAATTGATGCCTTAGATCATTCAGACACTGTAGTGGGTATATACATATTTAATCACACTAATGGGTTAGGGATAGATAAGGCAGAATTTAGAGGAAGCTTACCTACAGTTGCATGGATGGAAAGCTGGGAGAAATTAAGGGGGAGAAATCAACCCTGGATATATTATGAAACCAGCCTTCTTGTAACAGGTAAACCAGATTAGATAAAGCTGACATTTAGTCTACGTGCCCATGGATAAACTAAGATGGACATTTGAACATTTACCTTATTTTCATCAGTTTTGTAATAGATTGGAATACCGGTAACAGGCAGGTTTTAGAGTTTGAATGTAGTCTGGGTGCACCAAGGGTAGTTTCACACCTATAATAATTTATAATTATGTGTTTTTCATCCCCTTTCCCCGCCACTAAAGACGTATCCCTACGAATTACCTTCCTTATTTCTTCTATATAAGGTAAACTGTTAAATTATTATTCTGTTAAAACATAAACAAAATAAAATTTTGTTAAAATGTTTAAATTTATTTTAGCTTCGCACATTTTGTTTAGAAAAGTGAGAAAACATTTTATAAAAAAACGCTCTTACATAGTATACCCATCCGGGATTCTAGCCTCAGCCTCTTTATAATCAGCAAGCGAGTCCAAACTATTTTGGATGTTTAGTCCGCATCCCCACACATGTGGGTTTATTTCAAATACTTTAAAAAAGATTACTCATATTATATATGTGTAATATAATGTAGTTAACATATTTTATAAACCCACTTTTGTAGCCACATGATCTAAGGCAGCACTCTTACAATATACTAGACTGATGATGGTAAAATCTGGGTTAGAATCCCTGTCCGGTATACTGAAGGTACTTTTTCTTAAAATAATTTTCTAATATTTATCCACGCAAATGTGGGTACACTTCCTCTAAATTAAACCAACCTCATACTTAGCACATTAATTTTATTAATATATGTGCGTATAAATCAATTGATGGTCAGACGTAGTACTGAAATTAAATAAATATATATATTTTTAAGGTCTTTTATGAATGAGAAGAACATTTAAAACAATTTAAAAATATATTAGCAAAGGAACACTATTAAAATGTTTGGTTATCTCTCACTCTAGCCAGTTTGAAGGGCCAGGTGATTAGAGGAACTAACTACATATCAATCATAAATTATTACTACGCTTCCTGGCTCTAGGTTCGGGTGTTCAGGATTATATGTTGATATCTTAGGTAGAGTTAATTTGTATTTTTAGTGCTGATTTGACCGTACATTTAGAAAATTGCCTTTTAGAGACCCTAAAAATAAAGCTGTTTCACGGTCTGGATTCTGTAAAAAAATTAACTGGGTAAAAGGTTAGAGGAGATTGGAGGGGGTGGGGGTGGGGGAGGAATCTAATCACACCAAATCCGAATAACTTCAATTTGTGCAGTAATCAAGTTAATTATTTCCCTAGATCCAAAACCAATCAGCATGTGAGCACCGGAATTACTCTTTGTAAAAATAATCATGTGTTTTTTAACACGTGTAAAAAACTCTCTTGTATTACGTCAAGTTAATCGTAATAATGATCGGGCTTGTTTAAAAAAAGTTATAGTTTTCATTTATATTTCTTAAGTGAAAATGTAAATCGAACTCATGAAGTAGCTAATTAATTTGGAACATTAATTAGCTTTCCAAAAGTCTAGCATAAATTATATTTATACATTTTTGCAAGTGATAAATTACGTGTACGTTTATGATCTTGATTATGACCTGATAGGCTTGAATTTGAGATAACATTTATTTATTTTATTTTTTCTGGTATTTCTAAACTCTCTACAGATAAATATTGGGGCATTTAATTAAAATTTACCGTCCCTTTGCTTCTTCTTTGGTAAGGTATTTTAAATCGCAACGGTTCGAAGTACATTTCTGGGAGAGTATTAACTGCTAGTCTAGCCTGTCTGTCCTAAATGAATTTGCGAGACTCTGGCTTTACATGATTTATTTGGCAGGCGTCTTTAACAACTTTAGTATGATCCGAACTTCTAATTTCAACGAACTGGTAACTTAAGATTTACCTGGCAGGCGTCTATCCCTCCTTCTGCATGCCCCGCGCAGAAATCCCCCACAAATAGACCTCCATAATCAGCGTAGTACTTGTCGTTGCAGTCAGAGTCGCTGTATATATTGACCGTGATATACAGGAGATCAGAACTATACTCTGTGCCGCCATTCTGAAACAAAATACACAAACTTTTAAGTTTTTTTTACAAGACGGTGTTAGTTTTATGTTATTTTACGTTGAACACAAGGGTTATTAACAACTATATTTAATTTATAAAGATGAGAAGGTTATCTCGCAAGAAAAGCATCTCATAAGCATGGAGATGGAATTTATAACTCCATAGTGAGTATAACATGTTAATAAAAACTACCATCAGGGAAGACGACTGAGATACAAACCCCGACCTTCTATTCAGCGGCAGCCAAGTGCGATAATAAATAATATTTTTAAAATTAAAACTTATTGTTTCAATAGGTGGGACAATTAGTGTCTGTGATTACACTTGTAGTGAGCTCCGAATCTCCCTCACACATTCTGGTTCCACGTCACGAGAAGATTAAGAAACATCGACCTCATCGGGATTCGAATCAAAGATGTTCGGATATCATCCGGTACACAAAAATTCAACGTTTTTGCCACGGATGAGGCTGATAGACATGTGTTTGTGGAATATACTCACGACCGTAACTCCCCAGCCCGACACTACTGCCTGCGTCCCGACGGGCGTCGCCTCCCCCTGCGCTGGCAAGGAGATGGGTTGGACGCTGTCACTAAACTGGAAGGGTGTGTCCACCTGGAGGTTGAACACACAAACTATCAGTCACTGGATTAAGATGATTCAAGAGTCTAAATGGTCAAGAAGACCAATTATAGTCCTGGAGAAACCTGACTTGGCCTCATATTGCCATCCTTGTGGTTAACATGGTCAATTACATATCTAGCCGCCTCCGGTTTGATTCCAGGTGGTGCTGACAAATGTATTAACTGTTTGTAAACAAGATCGTTCTATCTAATTATTAATTATTTAGGCTCTAGAGCAAGTGACTCCACACTTTAGGTACGTCTGCCATATTATATATTCTACAAATTTTCGTGGACTTAAGTAAACAATTTATTTTTAAGAATGATTGAATAACGTTTATTTGGATCTTTTAGGGAAATCAGCATGATATTATTCAGAATGGAGAAGAGCTGTGACAATTACAAAGAAAATGAGCAGAACGTGCATATTTTCAAGTCACATAAACTCAAATTTCCTCTAAAACAGCAATGAGATATTTCCAATCGTAGCTAGCAAAGCATGACATTTTGCACAAGATCTATGGAAATGATGCAACAGTTTTATTAATTTAAAAATATTGCCGAATGGGGCTTCAAGCTTGAGGAAGTGCCCATTATTAGAATGAACTATATATTCTTATTAGATACATTTTCCAGTACTATATAGATAGTTGGACTTGACGTACTTCATTCTTGAGAATTTTGGTCCACACAGGCTGTTTAACCAAAAACTGACACAACTTCACAAACAAATCTCTTCAAATTCGGAATCTGCTCAAGATGCAAAGATTTATGAAATTTTATCAGACTTCCTTATTTATACTTGTGTTTCAGTATGTAATCTGACTATCTATCAATAACTCGCTTTGCTAGTTGATGTATTTGCCCCCAAACCCCCAGTGGGCTTTCTTTGCAATTGGATGTAAACTAATGTAAAGCCAGAGCAGTTTTTTATAGGTCTTGCCGATTAGCCACAGGAGACCTCCAAAGAAAGGTCCGCACCACATTTAAAGTTGATCCGCCATTTTGAATTTTTTGGAGGGTTATAAGTGATTTTTTTTAACCTTTTGAAATTTTCCCGCCGGTTACAGGATAGAATCTATAAGTTTGCCAAATTTCCAGTTTCTAGCTCATCTGGAAGTGGGTAAACATTAATGTCAGTGAGTCAGCCATGTGGCTTTATAGTAGTATAGTTCCCATTTGAAACTGACTTGGCAGTGTTTCAACATTGAAGTCAAATGGATTTTAAAACAGCCTTATGTTATCTGTTTTTCCATCAACATCAGAAAATCATCCCCGAAATTGTTTTTGTGATTCAGAAATGAATTCTAATACAAATGAATATGTAAACTCTGCTCCATTTATTCACGAAGCCAACATGGGAAATGAACAAAGTTATGAACGTTCACATTTGCTCCAAGTAGAATATTTTCATCCTGAATGCCCTGACAAGCTCGAATAGATCACAAATATAATTTGTTTAAACTTTAAACTTTAGATTCAATTAATTTATGTGGCTGGTCACGTTTCCAAAATATGCCATTTTACAAAGCCAGTCAGTGTTTGATAGAAGTGATTGAGGTTGATTCATCTCTGGGAGAAGTAAATAAATTCATATGTAATAATTTATATTTATAATAAATAGTCAATGACCAGGCAACATCTTTGGTGACTTTTCTTTCATAACCCTCTTCTGGGAGACTTGGCACTACCTAAAAGTCATCACAAGCCGTTCTCGTGTAGGTATATGGTGTGGCACCAGCTGCCTCTTATACCGTGGTTTGATGTATTTAATCATATAGCGCCTGCGACTGAAAATGAGGGTTTTCAATCCTGACACCACTATGGCTTGGTGTCATAGGGGGAAGCACGTGTGTGGACAGGAACTGTACATGTCAACTATTCTGCGTTGTTAAGAAACAACAAAAGGAAACAATTAATTTGTTTTTGATAATACTTGGGGAGGGGTGGATATAATCTTGTGGCCGGGCTGTAGTTTGGATACCCTGCTCTAGAGAGAGCTTTGTAGTGCCAGGCGTATTCTCTTGGTTTGAAATAGTATGTAATTCGTCTATAGATATTTATATGTTTATAAAGTACACTTTAAATAATCCAATACAAAAGTCTACATGCGTTTTAAAATTATTCAGCATATGTGTAAACATTCTGTTTCATGGTTTAAATACTACATTTTATTGTTTCTAGGGTTGGGTGTGGTATGTTGGTTTGTTAGTTTTGTGTTTTGCTCAGAACAGTATGATTCATTCCTTTCCCCCTAAAATAAAATATACCATTTTGAAATTATAACACTTTATATTAAAAACCCTCCTTCTATTTGATAATAAATAAAAAAAACTTTATAAATAAAAATATAAGTGCGTTAGTAATTAAAAACATGTTAAAACAATCATACACACTGATAGAGAAAAATAAATGTTTTTAAAGAATTTTATAATATAGTGAAGCCATTGCCACATCTTTAGAATGTAAAGTAAAAAACTATTCATTTATTTCAAGCATTTAAACCTACACATTGAAACATAAATTAAATATATCACCTGAAGTAGAGCGATATCGTTATCGAAATTATTTTGGTTGAAGTTCTCATGAATTATGTAGTTGGCCACGTTGTGAACTGTTCCACCGACTCCCCTAGTGGCTGTCCCGGATCGGACCTTTGGCACAGGTAGGCTGTGAATACAGAAATAATTATTTCCTAAGGAGCCCGTTTATTGCCGTGGATAGGACCCAAATTAAGTAGATAATATATCTCTAACCAGATGTTGAATCGTGGTAAGGATTTCTCTACTCTATTTTAGTAAAAGTTGAATTGAGACCAGAGAAATCATTTTAGTCTATTAAAAAAATATAACAATATTTAACATTATTTACTTAGAAATGAATAAAACTACATACATACATAACTAATCACGCCGTTCCCTTGCGGGGTAGGTAGAATCTGTGCGTATAACTCAGAAAACATCTTCGTACTTAATCCATCCTCACTAACTTTCTCCACACTTCCTTATCCTTGCATACTTCCTTCACTTCACCAACATCCATATAACAAGTCATATTTTTATGTTGTTTTATTCTTAAAACTCCTGATGTTTCTCTTTTTCACACATTTGTTTACAAAAAAATTATCTACGTCTCACATGGCCTACCCCTTCCTTTTGATCCATAAACTTTACCTTCATATATTTGCTACGTCACTCGATCCACACTCATCCTCTCAACATGGACAAACTAACGCAGGACGCTTCTTTCCCATTGACTTAATGGATTCCCTTTCAAAACACACTCTTATAGGCTCAATATTGTTGTCTTCAAGGAAATAGCAGATTAAACTGGACGTGGAGAGCTTTCAGAACGTATTCATTTATTAAATTTCCCGGCTAATCAGCCTTGAGAGGGGGAATCTGAATATTGGAAAAATATCTTGCCTGGTAGCTAGCTCCCTGTCAATGGTCATATTCTAGTGTTCCAAGTCTGATTCTAGCACACTATCCATGCAACCGCGTGAACAGATCTTAAATATTTTAATCTGTTTATGCATATAAATATTTAATGTTTGTTGAGAATGGGGATGGGAAGGTGGTGTATTTGTTTTGGGGTGGGGTGAGGGTTAGTTTCTGAGTAACATATTTAAATGGTTATTTTTTGTTTAATCTTTGGTTCACCACATTTTACTACCTGTTCGGACTATCCTCATACTTGCACTAATGAATCAAAACTGAGTAAAGTAGAATTTAGATAAAACTCACCCTCCCATTTGCGTGGAGAAATAATGCCAACACATTTAGGAAAATCTATTTCAGTCTACCAGATGGGATTTCAACCCCGACCCTCTTGTCACCTTAAAACTATAATAGACGCTAATCACGCCTATTGTACGTGTGCCCACCGGTGTGGATATATGGATCCTATCCAGAGTAGTAGTACAAAACGTCAGGCTCGCAATATACTGGATTTCCAGTGAGGGGAGTTAGAGCTTCGAATCTCGCCCAGGTACCTTGTTTATCGTTTTACATATGATATTTATTGCTCTAATTTTCATAGCACCTCTCCACGCTTATGTTGATGAACTAAAATCTAAAACTACCCTTTTTAAAACAATCCCTTGGATAAATTCGTTAATATATTTTTTTATTTAGCACCGCGTCTTACTACCCGTTCGGGTTATACGCTTATTCGTTAATAACATTAATGTCAACATGTAAAAAAAATGTTTCAATGATCTACTTCTCGTAACTTCACTCATAAGTTCAAACATTAGGAAAACTAATTAGAAAACATAGTTTAGTTTTATTTAAGGACATAATATTTACAATCATTTATTCCACACACACACACACACACACACACACACACACACACACACACACACACACACTTACTTACTTTGACCTAAATAGTTTAGTAATGATGTTATTTCTATTCACAGCAAGATAACACCACTATATTAACTAAATTTATTTCACCATTAACAATCTATTATTATTCATGCAGACTGCAATTTGGTTTGGCAAACACAATTTAATTAATGCTATGCTTTTGCCCTAAAGTTTCCCAGATCACTATTAAAATAATGTGTTAAGCTATTTACAGTTCTATCAGTTAGAATATTTCGTGCTCTGTAATTACAAATTTAATATGAAGAGTACAGTGGTAAATGCTATCAAGTCAACTTAAAAATATTAATATAAAATATAGTTATTCTTGTTACGGATAAATCTGAAGGAACATCGTTAATTTCGAAATATATTGGGAAAATGAGGGAAAGGGGGAATCCACGGCCAGTCAAATGCGTCTAAAAATGCAATGCTCTACACAAAAACTGGTCAACCAGTATTGCATTAAGGAGTGTTGCCAGGGTAAACAGATCTTATCGTGTTTATTTTTTAAATTTATTCGAGGTATTTAACGTGCATTTTCTGAACCGACTGATTATTTCAGAACATGACTTATAAACTAACCTAAATCTAGAACAAACGCAACATTGAGTCCCCAGCCGTTAATTCATAACTGTGAAAGGGGAAACCCACATTTTAACAATTACACATTTTCCACCCATACCAGGAATAGAACCCGAGACCCTTAGCTCAGTAGACAAACACGCTACCTACTGAGAACAAAGCTTGTTAGAATTGTACTTATAATATGATTCAGCCTCTCTATTCCTATTTGACCAATCATGCATAGGCTATCCTTTACACAGACCATATGGGAATGTATGTATTTCTTTTGAAGGCTGGTCAATGAATATTCTACTGAGTGATGATAACAATTTCACATGCACAGTTTAAACTATAGTCCACGATACTAGATATAATTTAATATGTTCATACGTCAAGTCATGTGATCTGCAATCACTTTTGATAGATATTATCGATACCTATAAAATATCACCAATAATAAAGTAAATGGAATCATTGTTGACCACAATAAATATGTTCGTATATTTTCTAGGCAGTTCTTTCTACCAAAATCCAACCGTAACAATTTTTATCTTTCTAGTTTCTTGTCAATTCTAGTTTTGGTGCTTTGGGTGGTTATATTACTGATATCCTTAACTCTCCACTGTATATTGATAAAGTAAACAAACATAAGTTTACAAGTAATTTATACTTAGATTTAATTAATGTGAAGGGTAAGGAAAACACACTGCACCAAACTATTCAGGTTGAGAATTGAACACCCTTATTTGTAGAATATGATCCTCAGAGAAGTAGTTTGGGGTTGTTACCCGGTTTGTTGAGTCAGATTCGGAAAGGATAGCAGTTTGAATAGGTTCTTACGTAAAACAAATGATTACAAACACATTTAATCAACTCACCACAATACTGGTGCTGCATTCCCTCGGCTGTTTGGCTAGAGTGATTGACTTTAGCTTATTGAGCACTCTGGTTTGATTCCGGTCAAGCTGATTCCCGACAGAAATATATTTTCTATTTGTATACTGGTTCGTCAGTTAGTAAATATGTAGTTTCAAGGTTTGTTTGTTTAGTAGACCCAGACATGCTTTCTTAAGTTAAATTAGTTTATAATGATATTAATTTGTGTGTTTATAAAAACACTTTAATTACCAAAGTCGAGAAATAATACGCTGATAATTCTGATTCCCAACCGATTTATGCCTAATATAGTTTTTTTTTAAATATAATTGTTCTACCACTGACACACCACCATTAACACCATCATCTGTGGTCAGGCAGACTAGGCGTAAGTTGACTATTCTGGTTTCAAGTCTGGTTGGGGGGTCGAACCTTATTCACGTGTACTGAAAGTTTTATTCTTACCAAATGGTTTCTACTTTCTCTCCAAGAAAATTATGGTGTATTTCCTCTAAATTCACACTTACTCATAAATACCTAGCTAGAAAATGTAAATACGGTTCACATGAATGGGTAGAAAGGTGCCATTAAATTAACTACAATCCACAATGAAATTATAGTAGGTTGTTTATAAGAGTAATTGCCTATGTTTAACCACTATCAAGTGTAATAATGTTATATCTTGAGGGACCTGGTGGTCTAGGGGTAAGGTGTCAAACCTCTGTGCTGGGGGTCCGGAATTCAATCCTTGGTCCCGGCACAGATTTATTTGATTGCCAAACCCTTCCTTTACCTCTGACAAGACGTGTATTAATCCCAACTTGTGAATGTGTGGAATGCCAGACCTCCACCGTGGTTCGGATTCCACGTTAAACTGTAGGTCCTCCATTTCATCTCACAATCAACCCTACCATTACACATGCGCGTAAGTGCGTACAAACCGAACGGGTAGTAAGACGCGGTGCTAATAATAATAATGTTATATCTTTTTAGAAATATCCCACTTATTGCCTCAAATGAAGGATATATCTGTCCCGGGTCTTACTTTAGGAAACAGTGAGCAGCGGTTACTGCCCAGCTCTCACTGATGATTGCTGCCCCGCAGATGTGTGCGTTCCAGTCTTGCAAGGATAACTGTCAGAACAAACAATGTTAAGTTATGATAGATTAAATAGCCAAGCTATTATAGATGTTAAGTACGTTTATAGGTGTATCTATAAATCACACTCATTAAATTTAAAAATGAAACACGGGAACTGGTATCGAACCTGTAACCTTTAGCATAGTAGGTCAATGTACTTACCACTGAGCTATCCAGTAGTCTGGCAGTGCCTGGGTTTATTTTTAACTCATATTTTAAGGTGGAGTCTGTGATTACGTGTTTAAATGTCATCTACATATTGCCGATATTTTAAGATCGCATCCGCTTAGGTGGTCGCGTTGTCTAACGCGCAACTCTTGCAGTAGAATAGACAGCAGTCCACTGGGAGTCCAAGGTTCACATCTCAGTCGGGTGTACTGAGGTTTATTTCCAAAATTATTTTCCACTCTCCCTTCATGAAAATGCGGACACACTACCTCTAAATACAGCCTTACCAATCCCTAACACCATTGGCGTAATTAGTATTAAGTATTACCTGATTGTGTAGTAAGACGGGGTGATAATTTTTTTTATTAAGATCACGAGCTATCAGATAACGCAGTCACCTTCGACTCGGCAGGGCTTTATGCTGCCAATAGTACAATAGCAATTGTACAGTAGCCCCATGGCTTCTTTGATACTGACTGACAGCTGACGGCTTTGAAAAGTTACCAGACCAAATTATGTATCCCTACGCCGAACCATATGATCTGCAAAAACATGTGTTTAGTAGCTGTCACTTCTGACAGTCAAAATTTAGGTAATACCTAAATGCTGACTGTCGGAAGTCATCTGTGAGCTGTCAGTCAGCACCAAAGAAGCCATGGGGCTACTGTACGGATTTGCATATAAGTATTGATTACAAATTCAAGTTATTATAGTCGTTAAATAGGTTATAACTGAATCTAAATACCATTTACATAAACTAGTCTGCTGGTAATGTGCTGATTTAAATTTGGTTTTAAATCTCACATTTTAAGAACCCCTTATTCGCCTAGCCAAGAACAACAGAAATAAAGTTTAAACAAATACCAATTTTCAATTATGGCCCATGTGTCGTTACCAGGCTGAAAATAACAGTTCTATAAACTTCCTCCTACCTCACTATCGATTTTACCAACTACACTCACAATATAGTAATGGGATAAAGTTTGATTTTATGATATTAAATATAAATTTTCATATTTGATGAGAGCAAACACTTTACGGGTACAGACCTGTCATGCCTTTAACCCCTTGACATCAACCCACCTACTGACCTGGTAAGGGAAGTTAGTTATGGCAGCCACACTTCCTCCAATAATCTTTCCGCTCGGTAGCGGCCTCCTCAGCGATGTTTGATTAGCTGATACATTTCAAATATAGGTTATTAAGATTTTTTATAATCATGACATTGTTTTAATTGAGTTATTTCATCAACACACATGTTTAAAGTTACATTATAACGAGTGTACTTACCGAAACATGCTGTGACTAACATTACATAAAATAATACTTTCAACATTATTGGGCTTTTCTATCCAATCTTCACTGTATATGATTATTTTTCACATTTATATTTACAAATACACATATAGTTATCTGTGAGGTTTGTAAGTTCATTACAGACTTAGTTTATATTTGAGAAAACACTTGACACAATAATTTATTTTAACCAGATAACACGGGGAGTATTGACACTTCAAGACAACACACTCTTCAAAAATAATCTGATTTATCAACTGTTTCAATAATTCTACTTTACTCATTAGGAAATAAACCACTTAGGTTGACCCAACTCGATAGTACCCTTCTAACATGGCAACAAGCTCTAAAATAGGTATGTGATTGAACCAGCATTCGACTCTAAATGACTTACGTAAATAATACATACTCAATTATTAACCAGATAAATAAGGCGTATCTTAAGGCACAGCACCTCAACATCGTTTATCTAAAGATATGAATGAAAACAGCCTTGTGGAAGAACAAATCAGAATTCATCTTTATGGTAAAGAACCCCGACCTCCCAATTTAGGTCATTTATTGGCTCACAAAAACCAACTTAATTACTAAAAAATTGAAAAAGTTTCATAGTATAAAAGTTGGTTTATTGTCACAGAGCTTGAATGGCGTTTTGATCTTTAATCTGAGTTAGAATCCCGGCTTGGTGAATCGGGAATGGTTTCTAACATTGCAATTCAAACGGTAGTTCTTTCCCCGAATCACAAAATCTATTTGTGTTATAAGCAACTGTAGTATTACCGTATGCTCAAGACTAATTTTTGCAGCTTGTCCTCATCCTGTGTTCTTAGACTATCTACTGTATAAGTTTTGGGTAGCCAAAGTGTTTATCAGGCCACTTGGAACACTCCATTCCTTCCAACCCCATATTACAAACCCTATCAATAGTAGAGCCTGCTATGCTTTACACATCATACATTTATTCTAGAAGCTGTTTGGTTTGGATGATTTTGAAATAACTTATATTATTTTATAAAGTTCAAAACAGATTGGAACTGATAATTAATCAAGTACTGGTGCAATATCACACAAATAAGAAATTAATAAACTTCGAATTTTATCTAATCTTGAAAACTTTCTGTGTGGAAACTCTTGAAAATAGTAATTCCCCCTAGTTATCATAAATATCATTACGTGTGTATGCTTTTTACTTTCCAGACGAGATGTGTGGACAAAAAATATTTTCTACCAGAGATATTTGCCAATATCTTCTCTCATGCCTCTCACAAATAATGTAGGTCTTAATTGCCGAATTCGACCAAAACGACCCATATTAAGAATATTATAAATTGAAATGCATAGATTTTTGGGACAAAGTTCCCATTTTGGGTCATAGGTATTATTTATTTTAGTACCGTGTCTTACTAACCATTCGGGTTATACGATTAAGTACTAATCACGCTAATGGGTTAGGAATTGGGAAGGTTGAATATAGAGGAAGTGAATCTGTGTTTGCGTGGAGGGAGAATGGAAAACCACCTATGGAAAACCACCCCAGTTCATACGAGCGAGATTCAAACCTCAATATACCCGTCCTTGGCAGTCTAACTCAACAAGAAACTAGCGCGTTAGGTAACTACGCCACCTAGGTGGGTAAAGCTTATTATAAATGATAATAATAGGTAATTTATTAAAAGAAATTAATAAATCACGTAGCTACCAATAACTAAATTACAAATTGTTAGGACAACTTAAATAACTATTTACTTTCAACCTTATTGCCTAATAATTTCTCAGCAAGGTTATAACCAATATCTCTTATATACCTCTATCTAGCCTTCATACCTGCCAGCCACAACATGTATAACCTCTCATAAGTAGGCTCAATAAATACACTTACTGTACGTGCTTGGCAAATACAAACACAAGATTGACTGTAGGCATATATGTTTAATATAATATGTGGACATTATATATTTAAGCGTTCTCACTTTCAAAGCGTTTGTTAGAATGTGATTTAAAATAATGCCAAAATGTCGTGTAGTGTTCTTAGACTTTTATGAGTTAATTTGTTTGCCCACAAACCTATCACAAGATCTTACTACCTGTTCAGGTTATACGTAAATAATCAGAATTAAAACAAAAAAATTTAAAACTATTATTCCCATTTTAAAATATGTTATATAATATAAATACTAAACTATTAGTTGATAATTCAATTTAAATAATACATGTTTTAATGGTCATTCCCATTCAACCATTGTTTGACATAAAAAAAATAACATTGTAAGCTTCCTGTAACACCAACTTAAGTACAGAGAAAGAACAAGATGTTTTATTATTGCGAATTTGTGGGGCTTTTATTGTGGGATAGTTATTTCAGCGTTTAATCGTGATACCTTTTCATCACGAAGCCTTTTTAATTTTCGTGTCGTTTAGTATTGTAAGCTTGCTTTCAACTTCCCCTGTTATTTAAATTTAGGTTAAGTCTTGGAAGGTTTTGTTATTTAAAAAAAGTTAATAACTATGGCTGACGCTAGACCATTCTGTACAAGTATATTTTTGAAACATGGCTGTATCCGAATAGTCTACTTATGCGGTGTCGCCTTGGCTCGTGTCTTTGATAGTTGCATTGGCAATCACACGACCAAATGTATATTTGTCCGAATAGCCACGAACGATACCTATGTAGTCTTATCAAGGTCTTGGTAACCATGGATACGGAAGGTTACTAGCCGCGCGCTGTTCTCGCGGTGTCGGTTGCGGTGTTTGACTGGCAATTGTTTTCGTATTATCGTTTCATCTGCTAGGGCACTGACTTCCTTTTCCCGCCCTTTTAAATAGGTTGTTGCCGTTCAAAAAGTTTGATGCAGTCTTCCCTATGAACAGCGCGATATGTGTAAAATAATCAAGACTGCATCAAGGGTTCGATTAGGGATCCTTCGACTATTCGGATACAGCCCATGTCACTTGCGAGGGAGTCTATCCGAAGAGAGCTTGGGGCAAGCTTGTCGCCATACGATCTTTCTAATTAACGATGGACTTAGGTTAGTAAGTTATACATTGCTTATTTTTATCACATTTAATACATTGTATTTTAACAGATTAATTAATACAGAAATTTCCATAGTGACTAACGCGTTCTTTGACACGTCCAATCTCAGTAAGAACCCTAAACTAACAGCCCAGAGAGAAAAAAACAACAAATTACCTGGGTTTAATTTAAATTGGTCACCGAGAGGTACTGAGCTCTAGAGAGCAAAAGCAAAAATTACATTTAAGAAAATAAGATAATAACACTCAAGTTGGCTAGTGAAATATATTGCTCTCTTGCTCTCGCACCTAACCAGTGAGGTTTGACCTTGAAATATTCTGGGGATGGAAACAAGCAAACTGAATGTTCATGACCAGTTACTAGCTGTACGTGTGCGGAAGCAAATTTTCGACAGTACAGTCACTGACTAATACAATCTACACAACCTAAATGTAAATAATCCAGAAAGAATGGCGATATAACAAGATTATTACAAGCTTCGTAGGAAGTTGTTTGTTTCGAATCTAAACATAATTTGACTACCAATTGTCTGCAGGATCATTGGGATACCAATCAAGACCATTCTGTAGAATTTTTATTAAAATTAACTTTCGATAGTTTAAAAATAAATATAGAGTAACTAACATTGTCAAAACGTAAACATTGACACCATATTTCAAAATTATTATCTGCAGAGTCCATGGGCTATAATTACGTGTAAGTCTAGTAGAATTATGGTGGATAGAGAACTTTTGGAATATATAAACAATTTTGTGGTAAACATTGATAGTACTTTACTTAATTATTAGTATTATTTTATTGGTATATATGTCAATTATGTTGACCTCGGTGTTCTTGAGGTAAAGTGCTCAGTTCAGGATCCCATTTCCATTTGGTTAAAACCCAACCCTGGACGACAAATTTTTCCTTAGTAATAAAAAAAAGTAACACACCTTCCTTCGGAGGGGAAGTAAGGTTATGTTGATTATACCATGTAAAAATCCCAGGAAGTATGCGCAAATATCATTCCCGGAAATTGGTAGGCCCTTTATCTCTCGCTCATAGAAATTATCATGTGCTGATATAATCTGTAAGTTCAGAAAGTGCACGCTAAATACCTAAGATAAGTAATATCTATTATTCTAAAAACTGATATTGTCAAATCACATGACATGACGTGTACATATCTTAAAATGGTTTTAGTGACTTTTATAATTGTAAGAATGTTACTTTCTTATTTAAATCAGGCTATAGTTTTTCTAGCTGTGAAATAAGGTTCTTATAGTGATCATCTGACTATACATAACATTTTAACATAACACGCATTAGTGGCTGATGGACTACTTTTTTCATTTGTATGCGTTTATTTTAAGCTGAAGTATGTTGGATTTGAAAAACCCTTTATTTTATTAGAGAGAGAACAAACATATATAGCAGGGGGAAAAAGATACAACAAAATTTTGTAAACAACAATTTAATAAACCTTAAAATAATAAATTTACATTGTGGAAACATATTTTTTTTAGAATAAAAATACAAATAAATGTTCAAATACAGGAATATTTCTGCCTTCCCTGGAGTAAAAACAAAACAAAAAATTGTGGATTTCATATCTATAATCGTTAATTGGTATATTCTAGTATACAAAACAGTATATATCCAATACAACATTATAACCCAAAGTTGTGCCCAGTTTTTAATTCAAATGTACACTTCTAATAACCCTTTACTCCTTTATTTAACGCATAACTCCCGTCATATGGTACTGGCTTATTTTAAACTAAGGAAAGTTGGTTTTTCTAGCCAGCCATTTTAGTACAGCTTAGTTTTCATAGGAAGTCTGACAGCAATACACGTTACCATATCTACTTTTACGTATTCATATATCAGATAACAGGGCAAGTTTCATAGTCAAACTGATTACGCCTCGTGCAGTGCTATACTAAATGCAGGATGGCACCTACCTAGACCAGAATAAAATGGACCAGTTTCGTATGAGAAACTGTCCCATTTTATTCGAGTTTAGGTAGGTATCCTCTTGTATTTAATGCAGCGCCGCACGAAGCATACTCAGTTTGACAATGAAAATGACCCATTTGGTCCCCAGCTGTCACTATTGATAGATGATATATAAAAAAAACACTAGTGACAGTAAAATGTTATTATTGCTATCCGTAAAATAATATGCTCATATTTTATAAAAGACCCTTCCTATGAAAAATAAACTATAGTTTTTTTGCTCTAGACTCCAGAGTATTCTTGTATCCAGTCTCGGAGTACGCTGACCCGGGTGTAGACGCCAGGGTACTCGGGCTTGCCGCAGTCAACCCCCCAAGACACGATACCGACCAGTTCTCCGTCAGCCATCAAAGGTCCACCTGACTCGCCCTGAAACAATATTAAACGCGGTTCAAAGATATGGCGTCTTCTTTTAGTCTCCTAGACTCTAGTAACGACTGTAAACATCTGGCAGATGGGAACAGGATTAGGAGGTCTAGTATTTCCAGTACTGAATCACTTAATTGAACTATATAACTAATAGGAAAAGGATGAGGAAGGAGAATAGTACTTACTATCGCTGACTTGAGTTATACAACTCGAAGAAAAAAGACGATGAGGGAGAATAATGCCAATAGTGAACATCCGTCCTATAAAAAGCTGATTTAAATGGTGAATAAGTGATCTATTGGCTATAAGTGACTTCATTTAATCTACTGGAATAGGGCGGAAATATATTTAATTTTATTTAAGTTTTATGGTTTAGTTTCCCGGCACTGACAAAATATGTTGTAATTTGCTTAATCCTATTTAATCATATTCATCGAGTTTGATGAAGTAAGAATAACTTAGAGGAAATGTACCCTCATTTGCGAGGATGGATAGAGGGAATTTATACAGGAAAATTCACACTCAAGATAATTATACCTTTGTGTCATTGACAAACCAGACTAAATGAGTTTAATGTTTATTCCACGTGTCCACCAATGACTGCTGTAGACAATCTTAGCAAAACTAATTATATCGAGATTGGTTAACTAATAATATTCCATCGTAGTTTAAATGAAGAAGTAACACAAAGAAACCAGCTTCAATGGCGGAATGGTCTCAGGCAGGGATGCACAAACAACGGTCCACAGGCATATCTAGGGGTGTGTGCAATCCGGACCACCAGATAAATTGTTAAAATGTGATGTGTTTTGAAGCAAACTTTTTAAACCCGACAAACCTGTATTTGAAGTAACCGTGCCCTAGTCAACATTTACAAACTTGGTAGATCACACCCAGAATTATATGGCAATGTTTGAATCCTTATATTCATGCAAACAAGTATTTTAACCATAGAACTTAGGAAAGGCTATCTTATAAATCAACTTACTGATTAGCATCTGCCTTCCCTCTTGACAATCACCTTTTCACAGATTAACCCAGACTATAAAAACATTTTGGAAGTTCACTCACAGCTTCACTTACAGCTTCACTCAAAGGTTCACTCATTTCACACCCTATCATAAAAATCTTCTGAACGAACTTAAAAACGTACTAAGTCACTATGGTATTTATGTTTTAAATATAATCTAAACGTATTTAAACTAATTCATTGTCTACTATGGATGTTTATTATTTTAAATTACAGTTTAAAGTGTACCTATCGTATCATTTATCTCTTGAATTAAATCAATGAAATATATATTTAAATTCATTTTATATCTGAAAGTAAGTATTGGTTTCAAACCATTTTATATTAATCTAAAAATCACTTCTAATGGAAAGATTAGTTAAACTTAATATCAGAATGTCATATTTTATTAGCTTTAATTCAATATCTCTCTATCCCAGCACCAATTAGATGAATTTTAGTATTAATATTTTCCCCCTCAATTCGACCCACAATTTTATTCCTTTTTTATTTGGCTCCCCTTTAAATGAGTTTACTCATCCCTGGAATAAGGCATCACTACCACATTAAACTGGCCTGCTGATGACGACGAAATCAGGGTTCGAATTCTGTTAGGGTTCACTAAAGTTGGATTTTCTTAAATGGTTTCCCACTATCCTTCCATGCAAATGTGGTTAGATTGACTCTAAAATTGTTATTTCCCCATCCCTACCCCATTATAGTCATTATAATTAATGCGTATAACATGAACAGGTAGTAAGACTTGGGGATTAAAAACACCACGTGGAAAACAATCTTAAATTCAGATGATCGAGTTTAAACCGTTGTCTTCGATGCCAGAAGTAGTCGCACTAATTATCGATACAAGAAATATCTATAAAAATAAGGAGGTTACAACATTACATTCCTGAGCAAACTTCTAAAATCACTCGCCGTACCTGGCAGACGTCCCCACCTCCTTGTGAGTAGCCAGCACAGAACATCCTGGGTGTGACTCCACCGAACACCTTGTAGTGGATGTTACACTGTTGCTCGTTCATGACAGGAAGGCTCAGTTGCAAGAGAAAGTGACTGGCCACCTTGTCCCCATACTGCAACCAGATAAGATATATTTATATACTCCAAAATATATTATATAGAAAAGAGCTTATGGCATATTTGATCATGATAGATGCAGGTTCTAGTTCAGTTGATACTTTTTCAGATTTTAGCCACTCTGTGGTAACAGAATGTAGCCCAGACTATATCTTTGAGGTTTCATACACGTACTATCTGCATTAATATAACGTTGTGATAGTGATTATGAAGGTGTGAAGCCCTTGGAAATATTAATCCTAACTTAAGCCTAATCAACCTGACCGTGATGACCATAGGAACAATTTCTTTCTGGGAAAAATACTTACGATAGCGTTAAGAAACGAACTCTCTAAATCAATATTCATGAACGCTGACCACTAGATCAAGAAGCCAGATGCAAGCAAGAGTAATATTTTAGAGAAGTACCAAACAGTGGTACGCGTACCCGCAGGAAAAGTTTTAGGAAGAACACGACGTCCAATCAAACTTTATTGATCATAAAATACTTTTTGATAGTAGTGGTTTTGACTAGGATGTTATGTCATGGTATTTTATAAGATTTTATTCCCCTAGGTTACGTTTTGTTTGGCTTCGACTGAAGCCTTATTTTAAAAATGGGAACGACCATTTATACTCAATATAATAAAAGTTATTTGTGTCTTTATTTGTATCATGGTCTAGAAGGGATAGGTTTCCTAGGCTGTGGCCCCTAAAGATTGCGCGACCGTTTAAATTTAGGGTCGATTCAGTTCCTCTTGACAAAATCGTAACAGTTAATTGTTCCTTCATTTTCACTTTCAAACTTTCCCTTTAAATCCAAGGCACACACATTAATTTACTACTCTTTTTTTTATCTGTTTGATCAAATAGAAATTAATGGAGTTAATTTTACTTGTATGGGTTTGTCAATTGGCAACGACCAATGCACCTATTCTGGTGTAAGGTAGCCAACATTGACGTGAGATCATTATATTTATCCTACTGTTGTAAAAATTGACAGGCGAAGAACACTTATTTTGACGTATAAATGCATAATAATTTAATTAGTAACTATTTAATCACCCAGATAAAATTATTATTTCGATACAACTATAGGACGCTCTGTATTAACCTTAACTTTTCAATGTGGCGTCTCACGTTGTCATGGTAACACTAAAAGTGACCTGATTGCAATATTGCCTTACATTCAAGATTTTACCTCTAGGCAAAGCTACGGGTGCTGTAAAGGTTTCAGGAAGCATGAAGTTGTCTTTTTCATTTCGCTTTGGCTTTGTAACAGTGTTAATTCTGTCCGATCCCAAACTCCTGTTTCTTTCTATGATTAAAACCACGGGGTTGTTATTGAATCACTTATATGTTGTATTTGTATATGAATTTATTCTCCAATACTCTTTTATGCATCATTAATGTATGAGTCTTTATTTAAAATGACAACTTCCTAAATTTAGCCACTCAATATTTAAGAAGATGGTAAACGTATAAAGTACTTACCTGGGTAGCTAAATAGTTGGAGCATTTTTGAGCTACGCCACAGGTTCTTGGTTACATATCCGTATATTGGTCTTACAAAATTGACTTAATAAGATTCAAAATTATTTTTTTAAATATTGATATAATCCTAATCCTAAATACATGCCTCATAATTCGCCGACAACTGTATGAATAAAACACAAACCACAGTCATTTTATGTAAGAGACATCTCCAGGTAGATTAGAGGCTACATATATGATAATTTATTTAATAAATTTTCAAAAATCCTTTAAAATATATATATATATATATATATATATTTTGATAACTTTTACAATACAAGACAATCTAAAAGGCAAATTTAAGCACCAAGTACATTATAGCTAGAGTCCTCCATGATTCAGTGTTCTCGCCAATACATCTCGATTTATCTCTGGGCTAACCACACTTACGATAGTGCGGTAGGAACGAGGAACGTATAATTCAGAATAAAGCTACCATCATTTGCATGGTGGAAGAGTGATAAACCATTTATGAATAACCACCCTTATAATACCTGTTCATGACTCAAACCTCGACTGGCAATCGAGATTAGATAAGCTCAGTGTTAATCCGCGTGCCCACCTATGCGGCTCAGAATCCTCTTGATCTATCTCTGTGGTGCCCCGGATTATGGAATCTAATTGTAGCTTATAGCTGATGCTATTCTCACCTTGGTGACTCCCCACCCTGTGACGGTACCCATGGTCCCTTCGATCAACTCCTCATCCTGGGTCGGCAGCCTGATGGGCTGGATCTTGTCGGAGAACACAAAGGGGCTGCTAACCTGAGAATAAAATAGTGTTCTAAAATTGTTGTTCTTTTCGGACCTCTATATGACCTAGATCATAAACATCTGGGACCTCCTGATTATACTGATAAATCTATCACATGGAACCTCCAGATAATCACCGTAATTTTGCTGAGATACACAAAACTGAGATAAACTGACGAGGATTTATCCTCAATCAAAATTCATTGGACAGAATCGTAAGTTCTAATTCCATACATGATAATCATTATTATTATTAGCACTGCATCTTACTACCCGTTTGGGTTATACGCACTTACACTAATGTGTAATGGTAGGGTGATTGTGAGATGAAATGAAGGACCTACAGTTTAACGTGGAATCCGAACCACGGTGGAGGCCTGGCATTCCCCACATTCACAAGATGTCTTGTCAGAGGTTAAGGAGGGGTTTGGTAATCAGATAAATCTGTGCCGGGGCCGAGGATTGAACCCCAGCCGCCAGCATAGAAGTCTGACACCTTACCCCTAGACCGCCAGGTCACCTACATGATAATTAACATCTGTTGGTACTACGTTGGTAGATACCAACTCTATTGATGACTTAATACAAGTGATATGGATGAGGTGAGCATCTTAAAGTAAATGTACCTTCATAAAAATGAAGAGAGGTTAGAAAAAACTCAGGGAAAGTTATATTTTAAACACTTCCATGCCTCTGTTCATCCAGCAAAGATTCAAACCTTGGTCTATTAGTCAACGTTAAAAGTCTTGGACGTCTCGGCCACTACTAAGAATACTTTATCAATGTTACGTTTAATCATTTTATCTCCATTAAGGTTCAGTTAAAATCTATCTTAATAAATCTAACGAGTATTCCAAGTTGAAGCCTTTAGACATTTTCTAACCTTCAATAAAGCGATATCGTAGTCGACGCTCTCTATATCAAACTGGCTGTGAGATATTAATGTATCGATGTAATGTATCGACCCCCCGTCACCTTGGAAGCTGCTTCCAGCACGAACACGAAGTAGGCGTTTGGAAACTCTGAAATTATTACATTACGAAATTTAGTGGCTCGAAAGGAGTGGAGTTAAGAGGGGGAAACTGGGATATTTAACGGCCATATTGGGATACTCTCACCCATAACAACCACAATGCAACAGACGTTGTCATAAACAAATACTACTATTACTGTTCCGATAGAGATGTTTTAGAATTATTTGAATATGTGTTTGGTATGTATATGAACCTGTATAGCTCATGATAAAATAATACAGACTTAGATAATGCTTGATAATACAGATAAATAGAATGCAAAAAGTTGAATATAAGAAGTTATGGTTAATGCGTCATAGCATTATTTTTAATTAAGGTCAAAGCATTAGATAAAACATACAATGATATGAGTAAAAAGGTTAAACAGTGGAGTGTTGTTATATAAATGGTTAAATATTTAACAGTAAGCCGCAAGTCAGGAGAGTAATAAAAATAGTGCACACAGTCGTAATTAAAATAACAGGCGTTAACCAGAAACAACCTTAAAATTGAGTAAGAATACAAGTAGAATAGAAATGGATGACTCACTTTTTAAAGTAAATTACAGCAAATTGTATTATTTTATCATATCTTACACTCCTTACGAAAGAGTATTTTAGAATGTTTTCTAAAATGCTGTATAGCTCAGCTGTTGTTGTCATCCAATGCAATTAAATACATAGCTTTTAAAATCAAGTGAACATCTTTTTATCATAAAGTGTCGTGATAAATATCTTCATACACAAAATAAATTTGTATTTTTATATGATTTTTAACCTTCTATGACTGGCGATGTTGCATTTTCTCAAAAGCTGTAATTTTTTTTGAAAATTAAAGGTAATTAGGTCAAAGTATTCCTCAATTTGTTCCTGCTGCGTTGTATGATGTCATTAAACATTATTTTTAAAGTTTATTTTTTATGATACGGGAGTTTTAACTTGTGCCATCCAGGAATGTTGTGAATATGCAACGGCGTCAGTCATTATATCATATGTCTAGCTCATTCCCACCGTGTACTTACATTGCATTTTTCGTGCAAGTTCTATCACAATGCTTTAGTTTACTGTAGTTGTTATTAACGTGTGGTCGCTATTGTACATAAAAATACGAATTGAAGGAAGGAATAAAAGTTTTTTTTCAACAAAAAAGTAAGTATCTTTTTGAAATAATCTTGTCTGTCATGTTTTTTTGTACAATATATGTCCTAATTAAAAATTATATTTTTATGATTATTATATATTTTGTAGATTAGGTTGCAAAGTTTTAGGTAATTTTGTTTTGTATTTATCAGTTATCATGTACTAATTTTTTTCTAATAATAAGCTATTTTTTGTAACAGTTTAACATTATTTTAATTTTCTTTTTTTTATATAAAAATTATAAAAATACAATACTCTTCAAATATTTATTTAATAATGTTTTTTTTAATATTATGCATTAAAGTATGTGTTTTATTATTATCATTATTATTATTTACAACATTATAGGATGTTACAAAAATACAATGGCACCAGACCTCATGTTATTTTTGTCAACGCCAGTCCCCGAAGGTTAATTTACTTCCTCCTGCACAAAGTGTTAAGACGATATTGAGATCTAAAGCAAAATTACTCGAAATTTCAATGTAAAGCTACAATGCCTTTTAATTAAGGCAAGCCTTATTTAAAAAAAATGTGATTTGCTGAATACCACTGTTTGTGTATTTTTAGGGAGAATTCTCTAAAGCAGAGCAGTTAATCCAATCCTATTTGATTTATGTTTATTTTTTATCTTTGAAAAGTTATCATAAATAATATCATAAACATAAACGGCACTTTGCTTGGTAGTTAAAACAAAGCCATATATATATAAAATCCTTTTACTTTAGATAAAGCTTCACTTAATTTTAAAAGGCAGGACTCCCAAAATTATTTCAAAATACCAATTCTTGCCAAATAACAATATGGTGTCTTGGAAAATTTCACTATCTTGATTCTTTCAAATACATGAGGTTAGATCTTTTCTATGTAAAGGCAAGCCATTAACTTTTTTTAATTGAAATGAAAAATGTATCATTTATTTTAAAATATGCTCTTTATCATCTATGGTGGGCTTAAAAAACTACAATTTTCTGGTAGAAAACTTAGTATGAGCCTTGAGATTTTTTCTCTACATATATATTTACATTATAGACCGTAGTTCAATACCGCAGTGCAAAAGTGTTGGATTCCAAGATCACCTACTTTTAAGAGTGCAAGGGAAACAGTTTGCACTAAAATGGAATTATGTGCAATAACCCACAAATTTGAACTAATTAGATAACACTTTCATCAAAAACACATTTTAACTTCTTCTTAAGTCAACAACCCAAAGTTTTTATGTGATTGCTGTCCCTCTGCAGCTGGAGACACATATTCAACGCTTCGGCTGGTCAGGAAGTGTAATGGTTCCCTGTTGCCTTCCACACTGAATTTCTATGAGCTAGTGCCAAGGGGCCTACAAATTTTATCGGGAAAATTATTTTCACAAACTTTTCAGGATTCTTTTACATGCCACAGTCGACATGAGACCAAGAGCTTTACTTCCCCTCATAAAGAAGTTATGCTAAGAACTTGTGATCACCCATTAATAATCTATCAACCTTGTCTGGGTTTGAACACACGATCATCTGGTACTAAGGCGAAAACTTTACTCCAAGACCAACGAAGTGGAAACATTTTAACTATAACATTTTAATTATACATTGATGTGATCCACAAATATCATTTTATAAGTTGCATCACTGTTGCACTGAGATATCTACTTGTGTGTGCGCATTTATGGGAACTAATAATAATAATAATAATAATAATAATAATATTCAGCACCACGTCTTACTACCCGTTTGGGTTATACGCTTTAAGTACTAATTACTCTAATGGATTAGGAATTGGGAAGGTTGAATTAGAGGAAGTGAACCCGCATTTGCACGGAGGGAGAGTGGAAAACCATTTAGAAAAAATCACCTCCAGTTCACCCGACCGAGATTTGAACCTCGATCTCCCCGTCCTCGGCAGTTGAGCTTCAACACGACAAGCACGTTAGCCAACTACGCCACCGAGGCGGGTATTTTATTGTAACTATTGTACACTAATGTTTTTTTTCTCTCTAAAGTACACTAAGTTTCTCTTGAAATATAGAAAGCTCACATTGAGCTAATCAATTTAAATATACCATACAACCTAAACGATAGTATAATCAAGGAAGATATATATAACTATATATATATATATATATATATAACTGAACGATCAAACCTGTGATCAAAAATAATTTATTGAATCAGGATAGTAGAACAATCCTGGATACAAATCTTGAACACATTATAAGCGTAACCGAATGTTGACTCAGGAATTACTAAAAGTATAATTATTATCCTCCCTAGCCATTATTCATGGAAAAGATTAAGAATAATTTTGATAGGATCACAAACATTAATTTGTTGAATTAAAAATGCAAAACGAAAAAATGTCTTACTTGTGAACACAATGAGCAGCAGTCACAGCCCAATCATGGCTGATGATGCTGGCCCCACAGTGGTGATAGAATAACTTCTCCAGAGACAGCTAAAATTAAATTAATTTAGACGTAGATAAATAAAAAGCCTTTAGGTTGTCCTAGATATATCTTCATTAGACGTCAAAAGGAGAATGGACAAAGAACCACTCTTTTGTATTTTGTCAAAGTGACGTTAAGAGTTTCCAGGTGATATTCAATGCACCTTCCCTCCGTGGATACCCTCCAGTTCATACGGAGTGATTCAAAAATTTCCATACATAGAGAGTATTTTTTTAAGTCACCGTTTTGAAATGGCCTTATTAAATGAAGAGACAATAAAGATAATTCTCTTGGCCAGATAAAAAAGCTGTCGCAGATGAATTCAACAAGAGACACTCTCCAGGAAGACAAATTACACAAAACACTGTCGTCAAAATTATTGAGAAGTTCCAAAGGACCGTAAATGTATGACCAAACATAGGCATGGCCATTCACAAACATCCAACAATGAGTGCATAGTGACCACGGTACTGGCAGAGTTTGGAAAGAGCACATTATTGGCATCCATACAAAACTCAAATTTCGCATCCTACCTATGTATGGAGACTTTTGAAACACTCTGTATATAAAATTGATGAGTGATAATGTGAGTTTCTATATGTATTTTAAAATATAATTGGAGAAAACTTACCAATTAAACAATTGTTTAAATAGTGATATGAATAATCGAGGGACAGTCAAATAATAACTAAACAGTTAAGTTTGAAGACAAACAGGAAATAAAGTTATACATTATGGTGTTAAAGCCGAATTGCCTCAGACTGATTTTCATATGAAAAACTTTATCTGACAGCTGTAAACGCTACTAGATCTACTTTTACATTTTAATTCGTCATACGTTAAGATATGTGATCTGTAACTCTCACTTTTTATATACATAAAATAACAGTAATAATATGTAAAATTAAAATTTTATATTTGTTGACATCAAAAATATATATATTTTTTAAAAGTATCTTCCTATCAGAATCATATAAGCGCTAAGCCCTATAAAAACAGAGTGAAATATACATACTATATTTTGTTGGTTTTTCTAACGATTCTTGCCAACCTTCTGGACAATACGCACTTTAATTATTCAATAGCAGTATGTGTGAGAAATATATATTCTTAAAGTAAATGTATCCACATTCACGTGAAGCGAGAGTTGTAAATCACTAAGGATAAAAACACCCCATGGACAAGATTTGAACTTCAATATTTTTTTTCAGCACTTTATTGCAATGGTGTTAATGTTCATACCTGATATGGGTAGCTCTGTATGGACGCTTCAGTTCCTCCGACGATAGTTCCATCCGGCAAAGATCGTCGAATAATGGAATGGCGGGCTGAGAAATGTTGTTTACACATTACAGTCAATTTTAGTGTCTCATAAGTTTAGTTATATACAAATCTTATATTTTTACTGATATATAGTGTGTGAATATAGTGTGGGGCTGGTGTTGAGTCACTCATTAGGATTGGATGTTCTGGTCTCTCTTGCTGTCCACATTGGTTCTGAGGTTCACCCTTTGGATGGGTGTTGGAAGAAGTAATTTTCTGTGCTGGAATGGCTCCTGATAATCAAATACGTACAGGGTGCCTTCATGATGGTAGCCCCTGAACAACGTCCGTCTGGACTGGCCACTCAAACAGATGGCTAGATCCTTGAACGGTCACCTATGTGAGGGTGGGGGTGGGGGGNGGAGCAAAGGGTACGCCTTTCACTATGTGTTTCATATCGCGTAAATGTTTTAGGCTGGGTGTAGTTGTTCAGGACACCTTCATTGGGTCCATGCTGGGTGACATTGGCAACCCCTAAGTCTGATTTTCTGACTTTCTCCTGCTGGCCGTTACACTTAGAGGGGTCAACTTCTGCTTCCCCTGGAACTAAGATTTGGTGGTTCCTCCTCCCGCTCCTCTCCCTCCCCCCCACCCCCAAGATACTCAATAAAGAATGAGCGCCTGAGAGAACAAATTTGGTGGGTTAAAGGGGGGAACTGTTCTCCCCTCGAGGGCCACCCGATTGTGTTATTGGCTAGTTTATCTCCTTATGAACCTCTGGCTCCGTGGAGATTACGCTGGATAGACACATCTGGTGAGTAGCAATACGAGTATAAGGGTGAACACAACTGACCCGGTCTATCAGAGAGGGACTCCTTATTAATAAATGTAATCATAATCTCATGAATGGATTAGTTTTAAGGATGAAGCTCAGGTAAATAATTTAAGAGCGACTGTATTAATATTTATCTAGAAGGGTGGAAAGTAAGAGGGGTTAGGGGTGGACGTGAAAAGACATCCCATTGCAACCAGTTTGAGTTGAGTCATGCATGAACTCTATAGTCCTAATTCATTACATTAGACTATCCTTATATCCAAAATTTATTATAATTATTAGACAATCAAGGCTCCCCCTAGATATATAATATTTGTAAAAAAAACTACTGCAAAAAAAATTATTTGGTCTGTAACAATTTTTTATAAAATATACAATATCCACCAAGTGTTTAAACGAGTTATTTACATGAAAATCAAAGATCTTTCGATTTAATCCACGTATTTTAGCTATACAATCTTTATTTATTGTATTTGCTTTCGCTACACAATTGATATAATTATTCTCTTTCTCTGGGTGTTGGCATTCATTATAATATGATTGTTAATCTTTTAAGGGCTGTCTCTAATTTTATATCTATGATCCATTAACTCTCAATAAATTGATAGGAACCTTTATCATAATAATCTAAATTTAATATCTATATACCAGATTTAGTCTGTGAATATTATATTTGATGGTATCTTGACTGTTGTACCCATTTTAAAATGTGATATGGGCTTAATGCATATGTTTATGCACCGCAGATCTATACCTTTTTGTTCAAACCCCAAATTTTTATACCATCAAGATATGGTAGGGATGTGTAAGGTAGAACTGAACGGAAATTTACCCTTCTCTTCATGTGAGGGGAAGTGTAAATTCATTTAGGGGAGAAAAACACTCTCACATCACACACCGAATACCGAACCTCAACCTACCTATTACCAGTGAACCAGACAGACGAATTTGATTTTCTGGCCCGTGTGCTGAGTAAATAATATTTAATACATAGTTACTGTGTGTGTAAATCCATAGTTTTTGGTAATAAATATGAGGTTCCAAAATTGATTAAAATATATTATAGGGAAGTTTACAATAATTTTAATAAGCTAGATCTAGTGATTACATTTTAATGAATCGTAATATAGTGGAAACTCTGTTTCGTTCTCAAAATATGGAAGGAATTTGACTTTGAACTTGACATGAGTAACGATTAAACCTGTTATATGTGAGAAGGACTGATATAATTATCATATTTCTGTACAAACTCACAATTTTCAAATGTTTGAACCAAGATTGCACAGAGTAATGTATACCTCTATAAACGATGTGAGCTCGGAAACTAGGGGGTAAAAGTTTAGTAGTTCTATATCTAAATGTAATGGTTCTATCTCTGTGTCAAGTGTAATATTTTAACTCATGTTCGAACATTCAACAGCGTTGCTATGGCGTACTAGTGAAACCGAAAGACTTACTATGTGTTAAGTATTTTTTGAAATTATGAATTTAACTCACCATAAGAGCACGAAATGAGAGAGAGTAAAAATAATATTTTCATCATTTTTTCCAAGAACATTCAGAGGTAACACTAATATCCACCAACAATCTAGTTAACAAACTGAGAAATAAAAAATAAATAAAAAACGGTCAAGTAAAATAATGTGTGTCACTTCTTGTTATCTTTACATTTTAGATAGTGATATTTTCCCCACTAATACAAAGGTTTGAAAACTATACGACTCCATTATTTCATGTTATCACAACTCTAATTATGACGTGGCTGATAAAATACTTCTTGCAGTATTTCCTATCTATTACGGGCTTTCATCGGCTGCCATCTTGCTTTCGAACATTTAATGTGACAGGCAAGCGATTACTGTGTATAAGTATGAGGGAATTGTAAGCCATTATCATTTTACAGAAAAAAAAATCATGGTCATATTGAAATATAGTTATGTTTTTTAAAAACAATATTGTTCCCATCATTGATGGGCGCATGGACCAAGATATCAAGATAGTCTGATATGGTTTGCCGGGGACGTTGGTATTATTATTCCAACTGGAAGTACTGAGGGCTATTTTTCCTAAATATCTTTCAACCCCCTATAACGCAAATTCAGGTGCATTTATTCTAAAGTATTACTTTATCATTCACATACCACCAGTTTAAGTACGTAGATATCCTACATATACACTAAGAGATATTTAAAAAAACGTAATACATTGAGTAGGCATTTAATATAGACATGAGGCATAGTGGTCAAAGTTCCTGGTTACCAATTAAGAGGTTCCGGGCTCGATCCACGGCACTTAGAGAATTTATCTGTGAAGAAGTGGCTCTATAACGGGGTCAAACTCATCCTCGTGAGGACAAACGAGGAGATACTTGGATAAAGAATTAGCAGCTACAATTTATAAAACTGAGATTAACGGCCGTAAGGCCCGTTGTGATCACTACATGACACCCTCTATCTGTTAACGGTAATGGCCTCTCAGTCGGTAAAGTTCACTTGCGGACTCACACCATGGAGGTTTTTTTATGTATCTTTTTATGATAAAAGAACCATTCTGTATTATTCTTGGGCACAAAGCAAACTGGAGCGGACATATATTTAGGAAAAACTGTCTTGTACACAACGTCATAGAGAGAAAGGTTGAGGGAGAGAGAATCTTATTAAGGAGGAGGATTCCAATTTTGGATGACTTTAAGGAAATATTAAAATCCTGGGAGCCGAAGGAGAAGGCAAAAGACAGGTCACTTTGGCGGAATTTGGTGGACCTGTCGTAAGACAGAACACCTAATAATAGTGTGTTTATTTGTACTTGTTGTCCAAGTGTCAAAGGTGTCAGGTTTACTATGAACACTGGAACTTACCTAAACCTAAGTTGTTGTTTATTATTTTAGTAATCTTTGCTATCAAAGTAAAGCACAGTATTATAGATTGTTAAAATGTATAAAACGAAACATTAATAATATATTTTATTGCTCAATATAGATTTATATACAGTTAAAGAAATACAATAAAATACTTCCCAAAATATATGTACCATTTATCTTGATAGCTTAATGACCTTAAAACTATTTTTTTGGCACCAGGTCTTACTACCCGTTTAGGCTGTATGCTTATGTACTAATTACCCTATTAATATTTTTAGGGATGAGGAAGGCTATATTTATAGAACATATACCCGCGCCTGCGTGTAGGGAGGATCGAAAACCATTTTGAAAAATACCATCCTCTATATATCCAACTGAGATTCTAAACTTGATCTTCCTATCATCGGTAATCTGGTCCACTGCGAGATGAGCACTTTAGACTATGTGGCCACCGAAGTGGGTTAAAGACTATTGATTTATTCAATTCATTTATTTTCACTTACCCTTAAGATTTCTTCAATTTTAAACTTACTAATATGTATTTATTAACTTTAACTTGAACCCCATAAAACAATGATAATTATAATGTATATCTCGTCATTTGTATTCTATTATATCTTAAAATCTAAGAAATTGATTTTAAACAACGATAACACAAAATTAGCAAAATACTTTCGTTAAGGATGGTCTTGGTGGTATTGGAGTATATTTTACACCCCAGAACCCGATGATTACGGGTTCAAACCTGGCTGAGGTTAATCAATGAAAATCAGTGGTACAACTTCCTTCTGAGAAGAATCAAATCCGTTGGTCACATATCGATTGTGGCATGTACAAGATTGATATGATATACCTTTAAAAAAAAAAGTACGAGTATAGGCTCGTTCTCGCACGCTCATAGACATTTAACGTGGAAATTAAAGGACCTATCAAACTCTCAGGACTACCCTGGAGTCCTATCTCAGATAGTGTGGGCAGGTGACACTAACCAGTGGAAGGACTGAATGCACACTCTGCTTCGAATGGTTGGACCAACTTTTGAGTTGTAGACTATTTATTATTATTATTATTATTATTCGTGCAATAAATATCACTGTAACAAAAACAATTTTTGTATATTTTCATCTTTGTTTTTATAAAAAAAAAGAACACTTTGCATAATTTAAAAATAATATTTATAAGGCTACTAGAATAGACAAAGAGATAGATATTTATTTGGTAGGTACCAAATCAATCATTCAACAAGATTATATGAAACATTTTCAACACAATTTTCACAGCTTTATTAAATATACACAAATCTATATTAATAAAATGGAGAATTTGTTTGTTTGTCATGAGCAGGGCTCTATATCTACGACACACAGAGTTCTGGAATTTTTAAAACAGTAGGCCCCTTTGCCCGTACATGTGCACCATGAAACTGGAATTTTGAGATTTTGACCAGTTTTTTAAAATTACAAATTACTAAACACCGGGCTGGAGGAAATAAAATGAAGAGTTTGTTTGCCTGTCGTGAATATTACGCTATATCTATAGAACGCAGAAATCTAGAATTTTAAAAACCAGCAGCTGCTCTGTACAAACGTTTGCACCTTGTAGCCGGAAACTTAAAATCTGGATTAAAATATTTTAAAATTATTATAAACTTGGTTGGAAGCAAAAAGGCCACTGGCAATGTAGGGCTTAAAGGCATTAACTTTACATTTCCCTACTACGTCTAATGCAATCATTAAATTAAAAATATTTCTCCTGGGTAGCGCTGGTTGTCTCTAGCAGTAATTAATATTTGAAATTAATTATACATATTGCGTCAAACTATATACATAAATTATTATTATATATTTTTATTGATTTGGTTTTGATTCAGTATGATAACTTGACTTGCAACTGAAGTTTGTAAAATAATTAAGTTTTGTAAGTTAACCAATTAACAAAAGAAAACACATCCGCATTAAAAATAAACTATTTAAACTATAAAATATAATTCTTTAAAATAATATAGTTAATAAAATAAATGCTGGCAATATCTACAATGAGAGATTCATTATAACTACAAATTTGGATGGAATGTTAGGTTAAATAACTGTTAAAAGGGACTATCTCCCCAAAAATCTTGTAAACAAATTGATAAATGTTTCATTAACGACAATACTGGGGCTTTAAGTTGAATGGTGGTCAATTTCAGACTTTAGGTCAGGGATAGCGCTAACCTAATTATAACTCTTTTACATTAAGATTCATTGCACATACAATATCATATTAGTTTGGTTGTGTTAATCATAGAAATGCTGCTGTTCAAATAAGTGTTACTACATTACTGGAGACTTTATAACATTTTCACGGGTACTCTAATCATTAACTGGCTTATTTTTACAGCAAACTTAAAATGTGCATAGTCAAATCATGATGACTTAACCGTCTGGATAAAGGTCAGTGATTATTATTGCTTACTTTATTTATACTTGGTCCATTCTCAATTTTCGAAAATTGTCAACACTCCATCGTGAGTCATGCTATTTATTCACAAATTCTTTGCTTGGTAGAGGGGCTTATCTTTCCTTCCTCTCTGCATGATCCACCTCCAATTTGAGAAAACTGTCACCGTACGGTTTATTCACAATCTCTTTGCTCAGTAAAAACATTGCTATTTACAATCTCCATGCATACTTCACCGTAAATGTGTGTACATTCTCACAATGCCATCCTGAGTCATTCAGTTTATTCACAAGTCATTTGCTTGGTAGAGGCATTCTATTTTCTTTTCTCCTTGTATCAACTACTTTCACCAGCAGTACATTCACATTAATCCTCCATTAGGATGGGAGTGAGTCAACCAGTAGTTTACCTTTACGTTATTTGGATATCTCAATTCACCATTGATAAATAACGTTCAAATTACCTATTCGTTATATTAGTTTAGGGCAGGGTTCAGCAACGTGGTTCCTTCGGGAGCCATGGCGCCCTCTTGACAGATTTTAGGCGTTTTTAAGTGCCTGCCTAATATTTTGTAATTTTGTACATTTTTTGTTAAATAGTTTTGTTTGATAAATAACAGGATGGCTATAGAGTATTATCTGAAACTAAACATCTTTGTTATGTAGTACTCATTAGTCTCCAATTTATTATTCCATTAATATCTTCATAAATGAGTTTTTAACAATAAAGCCATTTTGTAACATGCTTGAAAGTTTGAGGATCAAATATTTAAATCTAAGGAATAATATAATTATAGTTAAAGTTTTGCTTATTACATTTAAAATAAGTACATTATCAACTTGTGACTAATAAATACATAAATAAAAGGTGAATATTAAAAAAGACATTTTTATTGCCACCCCCAGTGTAAAACATATATAGAAAAATAGCTCTTCATCCTTAAAAGTTTGCAGACCCTGCGTTAGTGGTTAATAGTAAGGCATAAAAAGAATTAGGAAATAATACAAGAACTTTAAGTTATATTAATCCAGGCAAAAATACAAAATGACAGAGCTAAATGGCGCGAGCCACTTTTAAAAGATGAATGACCAAAGATATTACAAAAAACGTTTATAATATCTGCCCTGACAAATAATGAAACCTGATAGATAGCTTAAACAATAATTTTTGGACCACATTCACTTAGAGGCCAAACCAGACTAATAAGGTCTACAATCTTGAAGGATTATGATGGTGATTATGATTTAAAATTATCTGTTAAGCTGGGCAAACAAAATTTTGACAACTGGAGTGGCCGGGCTTTGAACTGATGGATTTTTCCATAGTAGTGTACTAGGTACAACTAAATGCACATCATATTAAATGTAGGTTAAAACATTTATTAATGCTTAATGTTGTACACACACACACAAACACACACTCTTTTTTTTAAGTTTATGCACCTATTTATACTAATTTCTTCAAAAATAATTGGCTGTATTTAGTTAAAAATACTAGTTAAATCAGGTGGAATAGAGTTGACTACCTTGGGACCTTAAATTGACATAGCATCATTTAGTCGATTAGTAAACATTTCAATATTTAATTTGCTAGCCTCCAATTTGGATTTTAATCCAATCAATAAGAGTGCTGACTCGGGTGTAAACTCCCGGTTTGTTAGGTTCGGCGCAACCTTCCCCTGAGGATACGATTCCAATCAGCGTCCCTGAAGCTGCCAAAGGTCCTCCACTATCACCCTAAGGACAAAAGACACGTAAATGATATTGTCGTGTATATTTTGATACGATAGTTTCCTTTAGAAAAGTGATTGTATCGCTATTCTATCATTATGTTATTTAAATGTACAGTATAACGATTAAAAAATAGCTTGACTTAACAAACAAAAACAAAACAATACAATTTTAGTTTTGAGTAAAAGAAATAATTAGAATAAAATTATAAAATTATTCTACATTAATGCTTGAGGTTGAGGCAGATTCTCCTTGAGTTAAAAATTCGGCTCTAAAAATATTCAGAAATAGGATGAGGAAGTTATTTAGGTAAAGTTATTTTACTACTCAGGTAACTTATTTTCATTTTTCTAAATAAACCTGGTGATAATTTATTTGGTTAGAAGACACAAAATCTTAAAGTTATATTTCTCATTTGAACCAAAATATAATTTAAAAGCTCAATGTTTGTATAGAAAAAATAGGGTTTTAATTAATTATATTTTAACCACAAAGTTACTCTTTTGACTGATGGTAAAGGGTAAGTTTTTTTTCCGAGATGTGCTTAAAATGATATTCAAAATAACTTTATTTAGCTTTGTATCATTACGTAAATATTCATATAAACGATCAATGTTATCTAATTTTATTTTGTTGTAATATTTGTGTATGTTTTATTATCATGCTATCTTTTATTAATTTATTTAAATGGTAGCAATATGCAGAGTTAAATCTGTAGTGGGCTTATTAAATTTAATAAAGTTAGTTGGTATTATTTCTCATTTATTTGCATTAGGGATGCTTTTATTCCCGATTTGGCCTTCCATTTTAATATCAAAGAGAAATTATTATTCATTTTATGAAAAACTATCTCCTTCTCTAGGAACTAATTTACTCTAAACAGGAAACTAAGCTTGGTAAAAAAAAGTTTGTAATTTGAGTTTTGGAGAACGAACAATACCATAATACAATATTCCGTATATTATATACCCCTGTAATCATCTTTCCCCATACCAAACTGTTAACTTTCAAGAACGTTAGCTATTTTATCCTGACTTCTACCTGGTTATTTATCTTAGAACCTATCTTTATCTTACACTTGCTCCTTTGTATCTGACAGGCTTATTTAATTCACCCCTTTGTAACCTACACGGTTGGGTTCATTTGACATGTGTACTTACTACCTCACCTTGTCTGCCTCTCAGTCATGTTTCCCTGACACGCATTCTTGCCATGTTACTCTACTTCTCGAGTAACCCTGTTTACCTGGCAATCATCCTTGCCTCCTTAAGTGGCCCATTCGCCAGGTTGTTTTGAAGCAGTCAAGTTGACAATGTAATTGATTGAAAATTGCTGGAATATTCAGTTTCCCTCCCGGCTCCCCATTCATTAGTTAACATACAAGCGATATTTTCTTCAATCTTGTTTCCAGCAATTCAAGTTAGCCCTATATGACGTGTGGACACACATTCATACATAGGGCCAGTTTCATTGTCAAGTTTAGTACGCCTCAAGTGCGGCGCTACACTAAGTACATGACGACACCTACCTAAACCAGAATGGAATGGGCCAGTTTCCTATGCGAGAACGGTCCATTCCATTCTGGTTTAGGTAGGTGTCGTCATGTACTTAGTGTAGCGCCGTACTTGAGGCGTACTAAATTTGACTATGAAACTGGCCCATACATTGTTTTCAACAGATCCTAATAAGAATTGAAACGCAAGGTGGGATGAAACTTAAGGTCAATATTTTCGCATTTCTTAAGCCAAAAAACTTGTTTGTACAGTATCAACAAAAATTAATCTCGTATATAAGTTTAGTTTAATTTTTTACACATGCTGATATTAACAGTTTTTGAATAGATATCATGAGTATTGTGAAATTTACCAGAAATATTTTATCCTTTTGAAAAAGTCTCTGATAAAATGCCATTTTTCAACTAAAGCAGAATATTACTTATTTTGGCCAAAAAAAGGTGTTTTGTCATAAAACTGATGAAATATGGATCTTAACCCTCGTTCCCTTCCTTCCATTATAAGTTTAGCTAGCAGGTTAAGTGATCCGGTTGCCAACGTTCATTAGCTGCATTCAGATTGCCAACAAATGCAATCGGATTCACTGGTAAGACTGTCAATCAAAATATTTCTTGGGTGATCGCCTGAAATCTGATTGTATTTTCCCACTGACTGGAAGATATTTTAATAATTTGGTCGACAGAGAAAAGATTGTCAATTTGGTTTCTTCAATGTCACCCCTTGAATGGGCCCTTTCAATTAGTATATTATGTAATATTCTTTACTCAACATGCATCATTGCGTCCTACATTATCTTAAACTTAGTCCTGTCGACCTGAAATGTATCTCTGTATTATAACATTGTTTATTAAGTAATGCTATTTTCCTAATATGCATCCTTGTATACTTACTTGGTATGTTACGTAGGCTAACACTTTTCTAACTGATATGCATCCTTCCATCTCTCCTTTGTATCTTATGTAACATTTTTTATTTTATATTACACTAGCTGACCCGGCAAACGTTGTTTTGCCATATAAATAATTTTTAAGTAATTTCTAGTGTAGACAAAAAATAGCTTACTTATTGTAAGTGTGTAAGAATGTGGTATATGCGTGAAATAGGCATGGAGCGCTGTGAACGATGAGGGAATATAAAAATAACAAAAGGCAAACATTATTTTTAAGTTATTATAATTTATTCCTTAAAATTATATATCATTAATTAATCAATTACGACAGTAACACTAACAAACAATATCAATCTCTTAATGCCATAGCGTGAACAATATTTTTTGTTAGTCCATCTTTAGCTAACACAAACAAACTGGATGGTTTACCCACTCGAGAGCATGCCACGTATAATTGTCCGTGTGAAAAACATGGTGTTCTCAAATCTAAGCCACAAATAGACATCGTTTGACCTTGGGATTTGTTGATAGTCATTGCAAATGCCAATCTAATCGGAAACTGAATACGTTTGAATTGAATTGGCACATGACGATTGATCAGTTATCGACCGGGGATGAAAAATGATTAAATTACTAAAATGGCTATTAAAAAATAGGGGTTGGTGATAAAAGGGTAAAAATTTAGGGTTGTATGTATTTTTTAATGCGACATAATAAAAAAAATAAAGATATTAAAAAAATGTCTAAAAATTATAGAAAAATGTTAAGGGTGGACAACCCTTATCACTAAGGGGTATGAAAAATAGATGTTGGCCGATTCTCAGACCTACTCAATATGCTCACAAAATTTCATGAGAATCGGTCAAGCCGTTTCAGAGGAGTACGGGAACGAACATTGTGACACGAGAATTTTATATATAAGATTAATAAACGTATTATTCCTTTGTATCCTATATAAATCTCTTTACCTGGCACGCATCCTTGCCACCTTCATGGTAGCCCGCACATATCATGATAGGGGTGATGGCATCGTCCCCCAAATAGTCCCGTTGGCACTCTTCCTGACTCACCACAGGAACCTCTACCTCTTGAAGAACATCAGAGTCATACCCATCACTCTGAAAACAATTTAATATTTTAAATCGTCATTTTGATTTCACTTCCGGGAATGTTAATTAACTATTAGCATGGTTATATACGTTATCGTAATTTAGTTTAGTGCTGCTCTGTTTGGAAACGAAATGAATCACATATACTAGATGAATGGGCATGCTCAGATTTAAATTCCAATTAGTTTTCTATTTTATAATATTAAGCGTTAATGTATTTCTCTCAAAAAAGTTATTAATAATAGGAAACTCTTGCATTACATTATTTTATAACAAAGATTATTCTATAAACATTTTACGTTCAGATATGTTGTGGTTGGCTATATTGCTTGCTGACTTTATTCTTGGGCTTCTTTTAAATTCTTAGAGGCCAGTTCAGTGCTATCTTGTAATCTTAATATTATTTTTATTCAGAAAAACATTGGAAAAATAGGTGGGAATGTGACCCAATTTATGTTATGTTCCATTTACTCACAGCAAGGCGGAATATTCGCCCGACGTCTTCCTGATAGTTCGAGGCGAGTTAAGAGCTACCACTTCCACTGAACCAGAAATCAGCTGGAAGAGTGTTTAGGATTGACAGGATTTCGAATTATAATCTAAATTTAATTTAGTTATTGATGCTTCCACATATTTATTTCTTCGGTGCCTCACCATATATAAATGTGGTATTATATACATAATGTACCACAGCATGTGAACTCTACTTAAACGATGCACAGGAGACACCAAATGAAAAGAGTTAATGCAAACATGTATTCCATTTGACCTTGTTTCTGTTTTACAAACTATTGATTCCACTAAACCATTTGTTTACTATACTCGATATCTCTCGACTTGTTGAATAAGCATTGTCTATGGGTTATTACAAACACCAGGTATGCTTTATGGAGTACGGGATTCTACGACACGACGATTGCAGGATTTAATTCAGTAGTAAAGTGGTCATTTTGAACACTATCTACAATATTAAGCATCTCCCCATTACTGGAGCACCAACATTGACATAGTTTGTAAATAAGGTCAAGTGGAACACATGTTTATATACAATTTTTCCATATATTTTTTTCTGTCCAACGCTTAAGTAAGTCCCATTTGTTTAATTACATCCTGTACAATCATTAGTTTTAAGAAGGTCTGTACCGTGGTTGAAACGCCATTTATAAAACCAAGCCATCTCGTTGGACCAAGCCGTGAATCGAACCCTGACATCCTCATGGTCGTAAAACCAGAAAAACACAAAACTGACACCCTCATCCATGCACTTCTATGTGTGTTTAAGCCCATACTGAATTTCACAACTAGAGTAAGGGATTTTTTTTAGCACTGTGTCTTACTACCTGTTCAAGTTGAAAGCATATGTACTTATTCCGAGAATGATCCATGGATAAAGAAAGTTGAGCTTAGAGGAAATGTACCTGCAAGGATGTTCCCAAGGGTCGCGGGAAGGTCTTCAATTTTTATCAAACTTTATTAAATATTACAATTACAACATTTCATAAAACTGGAATATTATGTAGAATTACTGTAATACTGATAAAAGCAACCGTTTTGAAACAAAGAATTGAAACCCTCAGATACTAAGAATTTTGGATCCAGCTCAAGGAAAAGCCCGTTTCAACTTGGAAAATTGAAAAGGCTCTTTTCCTTGATCTGACAATTTAGCCCACTTCGTGAACAAGGATATTCAGCTCTCGTAATCATCAAGATATTTATAATGATTTGCTTTAAACTCAGCTGATAAACATAACACTTAAGTTCAAATAGCCCACCAACAATTTGAAGTAGCATCATGGTTGTCACTGAAAAGCTATTTTTTTTCATTTACCAAGCTTTTACGGGAACATGGTGTGTAATTTTTTATTTGTAAGATAAAATATTTTTGAAATTGATGAAATTTAATTGATAATATCTATCAATACAAAATAAAAATTCAAAAGAATTCTGGCCAAGAATCGAAAAATATTATATTACAATATTTTAGAAAACATTCTAATGAATCCTTCTTAAGGAGTAAATTAATAATATATATGTTAAGACTTAGATATTGTCATTTACAAATTAAAAAGATAGATGTTCAAATTATTTAATTTATAAAATGGAATATTGGAGATAAATTTCATTTTAATTAAAACCCTAGACAAGTTGTTTGTATTCTGGGCATATGTGTTTTTCCTTTTATAGCACACTTAGTATATTTAAGATTTTTACCTAGAAAGCCTAGGGTACAAACAACTTGTATAGGGTTTTAATTAAAATGAAATTTATCTTCAATATTCAATTTTATAAATTAAATAATTTGAACACATATCTTTGAAACTTGTAAATTACAATATCTAAGTCTTAACTTATATTTTACTACTATAGTAGCCATTGGGATAATATGTTTGTCATTTACCGAAAATTGTAACAAAGTAACATTTCCAATAAAATTTATGCTTTACTTTTTGTTTAGTTATAAAGTTGTAAAATTATTGAAATAATACTTTTTTGTTATTTTAATTATTCAATTAAATTAATTTAATAATGACTAGTATTAAAATAAAATGAAATTTAAACTACATGTAAGTGACACTTTGGTTCGTTAGGCCGGAAAAATGTTAAATTTAGGGTCGCGATTAAAGTTTTTGGGAAAAAACTGCCTTAGACCATGCAGCCACCGAAGCAAGTGAGTTGGGAACAGCTCCTAAGTTTACTCACATTTGAAACTATCTTATTATTTCTATACCTTTAAAAAAAACTCATGAAATTTTTTTATAATGTTAATACATATTTTAAAATAAATATAAAACTGCCCCCAGAATGAAATATAAATTAAAGCGATGGCTATGGAATATCGTTTGACGTGTTCTTTATCCAGAACGATGGTATTTTAATTGAATAATTACTGCGTTTTGGCCCCATCCTGTGACGACAGCCAAAGTGCCTGCAGGAACGACCTCGTCCTGTTCGGGTAAATCAACGGACCGGACACTGTCGCTGCTCTCAAAGGACTCGCCCACCTAAATTAGAGACAAGGATGTTCATTAGTCGTCCTGGCTTGGATATCAGGATATGCTGTATGGGTTCCAGTATTAACACATTTACAAGTGTGTACTGTACCTTTTTTTTAGGAGGGTGGGGAGACCAATGATGTATATTTTTTATATTAGCTTTCAGGCCCTTTTTTTATTGCTTGATATTATATGACGTTAAATTTGTGATTAGATTAAAGAACCTAATTTTACCTTTATTTAAAAGGCCAGACACAAGTTTGGTGCCTTCCATCATCGCATACAACAAATAAGTTTAATTACCTACCCATTTTTGGTTAAAAAACATAGAATACAAAAGATTAACTTTTTTTTTCAAGTATTTGACTACCATCACCCGGGTAAGATTTGAACCTGAACATTGCCGCAGCCAAAAATACAGTTTATTGCAAGGCTGACGCCTTAGAACCCGTCAACGTAGCTGCTGTTTTCTCTGGCTTGAGGTCCTAGGATTTGAAATATAGGTTATATGGAAGTCCACCATAATTTCACTTGTTGTGAAAATTACAGTGGAACCCATGACATGTAGAATCAATCCTAAGTTAACCTTGTTGGGATTCAAACCCAATAATGAGCTTCCACAAGCACATCAGTCAACCTCGCTCCCACTGAGCCATTCCTGTCGGTAAGGTTGATTCTATACTCTGGGTTGTAATATTACAACTTATTTGGAAATTCTTTGGTTTTGTGGGAATTGAAAACCTTTGAATTACGGAATATATCTTAATATTACTTTTTATTTATAACAATAGTCTCATTTTCACACATGTAAGCACATGGATTAAATATCAAGCTACTCTAAACTAGTTTACCAGCCAGGGAAAGAACCGTGGCTCAAGTCGCAATTTGGTTTACTGAGTTTTTCTAAGAACATAAATGATTTCCCCCTCTCTTTCCTAGTTAATGCGAGTATATTTTGATTAAAATTTTACCGTACTCATTTCTGCCCTATCACTATAATTAAATGTGTACATCCCAGGTGGGTAATAAGACTTGGTGAAAAAATTGTTTTAATTACTATGTCAATTCTAATTAATATATTAACATTCACCCCCTCAAACTACGTGAATAGCAATAAGCAATAGCATGCTTAGCTTTAGGCTAAATAATTGAATCATATTCTGAAAATTGAAAAATGACACCTGGACACGGGAATCGAACCCGCGACCTTTGGCTTAGTACGCCAATGCTCTTACCACTGAGCTATCCAGGATTCATCCCGTACTCATGGTCATTCTTCACTCATAGTTTAAGGCAGAGTCTAAGATGGACGTGCGGAAGTCGTCAGCTTATAAACATGTGATTATCAAAGATCACAGCAATCAGACAACGAAGACTGATAGCTGTGATCTTTGATAATCACATGTTTATAAGCTGACGACTTCCGCACGTCCATCTTAGACTCTGCCTTAAACTATGAGTGAAGAATTACCATGGGCACGGGATGAATCCTGGATAGCTCAGTGGTAAGAGCATTGGCATGATATCTATGAGGGACTATCCACACTAAAATGCATTAACAATAGTTTCGGCTATTTGTTTTATTAAATAATTGTTGTTTGTTTGACGAATAGATCAAATCCTGGCTGAAGACCTTTAGAGTGATTTCACATTATTTTCCAAGGGGAATTCTAATCATTTTATTTTAAGATACACTACTCAGTCCTTCTATCTTTGTTAAATCCTCCAAGGGAAGTAAAAAATAAACACAATATCATAAAGTAAATTCAATGTTCAACTGGCCTGAGTTATGTTTCAGTGGCGTAAAAGTTTTAGGGTGGGTGTGTAGGTGATGCGAGATAAGAACGGTGATTTTTTTACAGTTTTTATAGAAAACATTTTTGACCAAAATAAATCAAATATCGCTCCAAAAGAAATATAGAGTTTAAATTTTTTCACATGATGATATCAACAGTTCTTGAATATTTATCAAGGATCCTGGAATTTAATGACCTTTTTTCTTTTTATTTAAAAAGTTGGCATCTAATGCCGCTATGCTCATGACAGATATTCAACCACTGTTCATACCACCATGTGAATAAAATTTAACATTATGTTTCTACTGGTAGACCAGGTGCTAGCTTACATTGAATGTACATTTCAATTATGAAAATTTTGACTTCTGATCCATGTTCTGGGGACCCAGTTGAGTATGAAAAGTGATGTTGTTAATTCCGGTGGTGGTCAGCAACCCGAGGGTTGGGGGTGAATAGCACGCTTGGGCTGGAATTTTGTTTCCACTATAACTTCCAACTCGTTTATCGTATCAAGATTTAAAAAAAGTCTAATTATGCTCTTATTAGGTAGAGCTATGTTTATGGTCTTTGTTTTGAAGTTGAATTTTATAATTAAAGTAAATCTAAAGAAAAAAAAAGGGCCAATAAATATGAAATAACTATAATTATGTCCGTAGATGCATTTTGTGTAAATCTTATGTCTCAACTTCCTGAGAATGTCTTATATGCTTTTAAACATTACATTTTTCAGTAAAACGTGAGGATGTAAAATTTAATTGTGTTGCTAGTGATCGCGCCCTTGAGCAAATACTTGTCCTTTATTCTAAAGCTATTGGTGGCTGTACAGGAGTATCTAGTAATTTTCAAGTGACAAACAAAGGGTGTCTACATTGTCACATTAAATTATAATTGAATGAGACCGTTAGAATAATATGATTTGATCTCAGATCCCATTGGTGACATAGAAGAATATTCGCACAGTGAATGGAGCAAAAATGTAAGAGTCAGAGATGAAGGTGATGTGTAAAAAATTATCATATTCCTTTTTAAAAACGATAATCAACGAAAAAAAATTGCTAACGTAAGTTTGTGAGTGGCTTAGTAGTAAATTGAGAAGAAGTAACATCATTCTTTCTCAGCGTGCAACCTATTGGTAAAGAAACGTATGTATGAAACATTTTAAACAGAGAGTTTAGTTGACAAAACGAGAGGTTTTTTCTCCTTTAAAACGGATTGATTTTAAATCTTTCGCATAATCAGCAACATAATCCAATAAGAAAGATAACCAGAAAAAATAAGCTTTATAGAAAATAACTACCTGCATTATGATGTCCTTTTAGCGATACAGAGAAAAACTAGTACTGCAGAGTTGATAAAGTATCAGTAATGCTTTATCCCCCTGTTTTGGTCTTACATGGTCCTTGGACTGGCATTCTTAATAAAAGCAAGAAAGAAAAATTGATGAACGAAATTGCAGTAGAAAGCAATATCAATATATTTCCTCTTAGTCCGGAGGAAGTGAACTTTATGGATGGAATGGCACTTATACATTCAGTACCTTTTGTGGTCCTTTCGAAGACTAAACATTTGGGGATTTAGCAAATTTTCATTTGAACAGAATAAGAACATGCTGCAACAGACAAATTTTACACGCATTGACGTAGTTTTTGACACCTACGGGAAATCATCCCTAAAATATTAAGAGCAAGAGAGAAGATCATCTGGTGAAGATTCACTAATTGTGAGAATAACTTCCAAAATAGTAGTCTAGATACCTAACCGGTAAGGAAAACAAAACCCTTTTTTATCGGTTCCTATCAAATCTCATTTTACAGAAAGCTTAGGTTACAAAAGATAGTCCTCTTATTTTTGGTGGACAGTTTTTGAATGGGACCGAATGCTCTGAGAAAAACTATGAACAAGTTTCCAAGGTAACACATTTAACAAGTTATCACTTGGAGGCTGATTCTAAAATGTTCTTTCATGCATGCTTGTGAAGCTGTTCAACAGAACCATTCATATGGTACTGTTATTCACAGTCCTGACACTGACGTTTTCATACTTAGAATTCGATTTTGGAATCATTCATAAATGTTGGTTGTATTGACCTTTTGATAATTGCCGGGTTCAATGAAAATATAAGATGTCTTGGGTGCTACATTGCTTCAGAGTATTATGGGGATTTAGTTAGTGAAGTTCTGCCAGCGTTACATTCTCTGACAGGCTGTGACGTAACAATTAAACTGGGTGGGGAAAAAAACCTAATTCTGCAAGACAAACTGTAAATATCGATACTATATTCTCTTAAACATAAATAACTTTGTATAAAATCAACTAAAAGTACATGAGTTGTTAAATTTACAGCATATCAAGAAGCCTGAACAAACTTGTGATGCGAGTAGACATATTTTAATTCAGAGCAACCCTAACGTCTTGAATAATGGTTAACTACCCTGTATTTTTGATATTTTTTGACTTCATGTACTCCGAGTATTAGCTCAACTTCATGTGTGTGAGAATTCATTAAATGCATTTGTTGAGCCATTTGATCTGTTAATATTTGACTACGCTACAAATTATAAAGGTAACATATGACATGTTCTAATGAAACAATCCGTTTGAAAAAAAAAAATCTGCTGTTCCCATGCAAGTCTCAAAATGTATGTTTGAAAAGTTTTTGCGTTAGTAATTTAAGCGAAACTTGGTTCTGTGCGTATTGTTCCAGTCACATTAACGGCTTCAAGAACGCCAACAACAACAAAATAAGTATTGACGAAGAAGAGAACGGCGAAGATTCTAATTGCACTTAACTTTGCATTTTGAGACAAATAACATTCTTTTGAGGACTAAAAACTATTTAACATTTAGATCTTAATTTTTTTTAAATGTCTGAAATGTATTTTGTGTATTGAATTTTAATTTGTTCAGGCATAAAATAACCCTTATTTGGATAACATATTATTTTTATATAGAATTAGGCCTCTTCATTTTTAAGTGTTGGTATTATTAAAATATAGGTTAACTTAAGTTACCAATGTTAGCACCCTAAGTAATAGAAACCAATACAATTTTTAATCTTGATACGTTGAATGAGCCGGAAGTTATGGTGGAAACAAAATCCCACCCCAAGATCGCTATTCACCCTCTCCCCCGCGGGTTGTCGACTATCACCGGAATCGAAAAAATCACTTTTCATACTAGTCTGGTTCCCCAGAACGTGGAACAGAAATAAAATTTTGTCATACTTGAAATGCATACTCAATGTAAGCTAGCGCCTTCACTATGGAGTAATGTTTTCTTAATTATTTTGGCAATTTTATTTTGCTATGAAATCTTAAAAAATACCTTACCTTATCTCAAGTTCCTTACTTCCCCACCTTAAGCCTCCAAACAGGTAGTGAGTGTTCTGGGGGTTCTGTACATGCCTCTGTGTTTCATTAACTACACGTTTTTTTAGTAAAATTAAGTCTAATAAATAAATTAACACAGATTTTGACGCAATGTCATGAACTTTTAAAAACCTTTCTTTACCTCCACCACGTCTTTGCAAAGATTACCATTACCAATTTTTTTAAATCGAAAATGGCCGTTTATAACTTCACAGTATAACATTAATTTGCTTCCTTTTTTTTATAAAGTATTGTAAGGGTAATTTTGGTTGGACTGGGTTATAATGAGTACGTGGCTAACGAATATTTGGGAAAAACTGGAGTAGTGGATTTTCTCGCCAGAACATGGCGAGATATTTGTTTTATCTCTTATGACTATGATATATATATATATCATAGTCATAAGATAAATATAAAATGTTTATATATAATGTATCTTACGATTTACACACAACCTTAACCTAGGAAAGAAGGCTTAACGCTAAACACCCAAACCTATCACCTAAATGTTTACTAGTTGAATAGAAGTATGAATCATTATATTCATATAAAATGTATCTCCAAGCATGACCTGGAATCAAACCAACTTCTCTCTCTCTTTATCTCTTTCTCTCTCTCTCTCTCTC
>CABEEJ010000618.1:84573-126578 GCA_901482245.1 Timema douglasi
ACATATATATATATATATATATATATATATATATATATATATATATATATATAATATTCACTCACTTTTACAACTTAAACACAAATCGCTAATTCTGAAAAATGAACAATGACACTTGGACATGGGAATCGAACTTGGGACCTTACTTAGTACGCCAATGCTCTAACCAATGAGCTATCCAGGATCCCATGGCCAGGTTAATTCTTCACTCATATATTAAGGCAGAGTCTATGGTGGACGATAATGTTTATAATAATTGTACAAGTGACGGCAATAAACCAACTACTGAGTTGAAGGTGGTTGAGTTATCTGATAGCTCGTGATCTTAATAAAATCACACATTTGTAGCCAATAATTTCCGCACGTCCATCATGGACTCGGCCTTAAAATATGAGTGAAGAATGACCCTGGGTATGGAACGTATCCTTAATAGCTCAGTGGTTAGAGCATTGGCATACTAAGCCAAAGGTCCCAGGTTCAATTCCCGTGTCCAGGTGTAATTTTTCAATTTTCAGAATATAATATCTAACTATAAATGTAGTAATCCTCACTAAAAGCATAAATAATAGCTTTGACTATTTGATTCTTACGAATCACTAAGACAGTGTTGCCAAGTACATGGAAAACTTTGAAAATACATGTCTCATGTTTGTGTTTAAAAAAAAACTCCGATAAAATTGTAAATTTAAAAAAAACACATGCAATTTGATACATTTAACTGCAATATTTAAATAGTAGGTTTTTGTATAATAAAAAGTGAAATAAAACGTAAAACGCATATTCTAAACCATATATTATCCCCCCCCTATACCTCCAACCGTTTGGCTTATTGAACTGCTTAATGAATACAATTATTTCTTCGTGAAGCTTAAATAATCCAGCTCTAAGCACCAATTACACAATATCCCACCAGTCAATTTTATGATATAAAATTTTATTTCTCCATACCTCAATATAGATTCTCTTAAAAAATTAGCAATTTCTTCTGAAAAATGTGTAAAACTCAAGTAAGAAAATAGTGTGGATCCTTGTCATACGACCGTGCAAAGAGGTTGGGTTTTTTTTTTCACCTGAAGAAGAGCGATATCGTAGTTGAGAGTAGTGTAGTTATAGTCCTTGTGGGTAATTGCGGTAATCACTTGATGCACCGTACCACCAGAACCTCTTTGGCTGGTCCCGACTCGCACTGTCCTAGACCGAGTGTCAAACCTGGAAACACAACACGGTTTGCCTTTTACCAGAATCTGATTAGAGAACAGATTGAAGTCAGTGGGTAGTCCCGAGTGTTCCTTGAACATGAGTGTTCATTTGGGGCAATGGTTTGGCGCGGAGTGTTGCCATGCTAAGCATAAACGGTTAAAACTGCACCTGTGATGTGTTCTCACCCACTCTGTCCCATATATATACAGTATATATATATGGGTGACCTGGCGGTCTAGGGGTAAGGTGTCAGACTTCTATGCTGGCGGCCGGGTTTCAATCCCAGGTCCCGGCAAAGATTTATCTGATTTCCAAACCCTTCCTTCACCTCTGACAAGACATCTTGTGAATGTGAGGAATTCCAGGCCTCCACCGTAGTTCGGATTCCACGTTAAACTGTAGGTCCTCCATTTCATCTCACAATCACCATACCATTACACATTAGCGTAAGTGCGTAAAACCCGAATGGGTAGTAAGATGAGGTGCTAATAATAATAAACACTAGTAAAATGCTATCACTGTTGACTACAATAAAGTTTGTATACCCTATATATATATATATGTGTATATATATATGTATGTATATATACTGGTTTGTAGTAGCAGGTCAGCTTGACTAGTGATATTTTATAGGTATGTCTATCAAAAGGGACAGCTGAAAGAAGGTCACGTGACTTGACGTATACGTGAAAGTGGATCTAATGAATTTCCTAGCCGACAGCTGTGGCTGTGAATATGTCACATGAAAATGAGCCAGACTTTTAGTATAGTGGCCAGCATTCATGACTACTAATATAGATGTCCCGTGTTTGATTCCCGGTGGTAACATAGTATTTTCCCCCAAAGTGTGATTGTTCCAATGGTTTAAATAGTCTGGTTGATTCGGTCTAAGCTATGCTTTAAAATTGTATTGGCACTGTATGATTATTATAATCATCACACCCTCTCATCGAGCAGAATAACATCACCTACATGATTCCCCAACCTCTGAAGGTGATTACATATCCGCCACTGTCGGTATAAAAACAATAATATACAAACAACAAATTCTGGTTACATACATTAATAAAAAGCAAATAATGAACTACATAGAATGGTATTTTCGTTGTTACCTGGCCGATGACTGATCAACTGAACTATTATCAATACTTTACAGTTACAGTTTCAAGAAACTTTTCTTATCCTGGTAACTATATATCACGCCACTGGTGTGGTGAAGGTGTTCCCAAAGAAACTGAAGGATGTTCTCATCTTCGATGGCCAATTATTTGCCAGTACGCGTAGTTGGGTAGTTAAAAACTACTGAGGTTTTTGGTTGGAATCTAGGTAAATTTAACGAATGTATATTTTACAATGCACACGGGCCCATCCTGCTGTCCAATCAGTAACTATCGACTAAACTTAATAGGAAAAACCTATACAAAGCTACAATATAAACGCTATTGTATTCATACGTCAAGTCATTAGCTTCGGCCGTTGATTTAGTTAGATATTATCAAAACTAAAAAAAAAACATATCATTCAATTTGTGCAAAAGTTAATCTATACTTGTACTCCACAAAAAAGAAAGACTTCATTTTCCAAAAGTTTTTTCTTACAAAATTTGAATACCTAGACATTAAGTTTGGGTGTGTAGTGCTAGACGTACTATTTATTCTAGATTAAACTATCTTGTAAGTCATCTAGTGATAACTCTAGTTTTATAAATTGTCACGAGTCCATCCTCGTGGCTAATTATTTATAGTGGTCGATCTCAAATCTATTACACTTGTTTGATTTGTGGTGTTGAATAAAATATATTTACGATGCATGTGCGATTAATCCAGCGATATAATTAGTAAATACCTGAGCTCTAGACCTGAATGTGCAGGGTCAAGCAAATTTTTATTAGTTCATATAGTTTGTAGGCTAAGTGCTGATTAGATCAGTAGAGTTATAAAGTCTAAATAATGTATATTAAGGTTTTGGTAGGAAGGAGATTTTAGAAAATATAAACATATATTTTTAGCTCATTATTGTTTACATTTTATATTATTCAAATTATTTCACAGACAGGTGTACTATTTATGCAAATGGACAGTCTCAGATAACATGACTTGATGTATGAATAGATTGTTTTAATAATGTATGACTATTAAAAACGTTTCTTCATATCTTAATAGGACTGTAATTATATTTCTGCCATGAATAAAGTTAAAAAAAAATAGACGGGCGTATGGCTGGCAAATATTGAATCTAATTAAGAACACCCGCCTCGGTGGCGTAGTTGGCTAACGCGCTTGTCGTGTTGAGCTCGACTTCTGAGGACGGGGAGATCGAGGTTCGAATCTCGGTCGGGTGAACTGGGGGTGGTTTTTCCTAAATGGTTTTCCACTCTCCCTACACGCAAATGCGGGTTCACTTCCTATAATTCAACCTTCCCAATTCCTAATCCATTAACGTAATTAGTACTTAAAGCGTATAGCCCGAACGGGTAGTAAGACGCGGTGCTAAATATTATTACTAATTAAGAACGTTGCCAGAATTCCATTCTACTCATATTTAGGACTGTTGAATAACTGTTCTTGTGCGTGTATTGGTACGTCCACTATGTTTGCAGTTGTTTTTGTTGTTGGTATGCATGGTTATGTAATCTGAAAGGTTGTTTGATTAGCTGGCTTAGCGATGAGAGCATAATCTTATTGGAAGACTGATTAAATTAATGAGATTAGGATGTTTATTTTATAAACTTCCAAAATACATATTTTTAATTTTTAGATTTTACACTTACCCATACACACAATGAGCCGCTGTGACCACCCAGTTATCACTGATGATGGAAGCTCCACATAAATGAGAGCCATTGAATCCGATCGAGGCCTGTCACATAATTAAAATAATTTATATGATATGATCGATCGTACATACATTATCATTTAGTTTTATATTAAAGCTTAAAATAAAATTTCACAATAATATAAAAATATACTAAATGAATTAAATGATTTTGTAAAACGCCCCCCCCTCCCCCCCAGATGTATATTTTGAACAAAACTGTTAGAGTTATTAAAATTTTCAAAAACTAGTAATCAATAAACTACCCTTAATTTTAGAGCTAGAAGGAATTAAAATCACAACTCTATCTTGATATACGACTATATTAAATTTAAATATTAGGTTTAAATGAAGTCCATTAAATTGTTACGGCTGTAGCCCAGGGTTAACATACATAATTTGAAGATCTACATTTTTTTTTATTTCGTGGGCACATTTATCGTCAAGACATATAATATTCTCAAGGGTGTAAATTTTCACAGCTATAATACTTTCTCTATATGAGAACTTAGCATTTATATATTAGTCGATCTGCTAAACTAGTGTCAATAAATTATTTGTTTCCTGAGATATGGCCGAGTGGTCAAAGGCATTTGACTTTTATTGCAAGATTACGCTCAAATCCCCGCTGGCTTCATTGAATGATGTTTCCCCCGTGTGACTTTCACTGAGGATTCCCCATCCCTTCTTCACACTAATGTGGACACATATTGTCCTCCTAATTAGCCCTTAGATTACACTGTTAGTTACCATTTTGTCAAATTTAGGAATTAAACTAGAATAATTTGTCTATAATTTACTTTTGTATTTTTTTTACTATACCTAAGTGCCAGTATGTTTTGTCTTTTGGAGATTTAATTAAGCTGAAGAAATCTTAAGACCAACACACAAAGAAAATCCTAAATCGTTAGTTAACAGTTAAAGGCAAATATATAATTATTCCATTACAAAATTGGTCAGCCCGTGGAATTAGTTAATATGTCAGACTGTACTTAACTATTTACCTTCAAATGTTCAGTATTTCTGGAAAAAAGTATTTTTAAATTTAATACACATATTAGAAAGATACTATGTTTCTATTTTCTATATTTTATGAACAACTTTATTTAATTTAATATAATAGCGTGCTGTTTTACCTGATATGGGTATTCAGAAATTGACGCATTCCTCCCTCCAACAATTTTTCCTCCAGGTATTTTTCTCGTATGTATGGTTCCTGGATCAACATTCAAAAAGTAGATTGTGAATGTATTATCTTATATCAAATAAGAATTGATAAACTTGAAAATATGTAGAAGTATGTCATATAATACTACTTTACATATAAATATTATATAATACTTTTAAATTTAAACTTACCAAAAATGCTTGTTACAAAATAAACTGTTATCAAAAATTTTATCATTATGATAGAAATAATTTGAAAATTAAAAAATGCCTAAAATTAATAATCAGTGCCTTTCATTGAATGAGCAATCATCAAAATTCTTTATGTTTTACTTGTCTCAGAAATATGTTTAACAATTTGTATTGAACAACGATGTAAAAGATTATATAAAACTTAAGACATATCTATTATAAAGAGATACTTCAACCTGAAACAGTTGTTAGTCAGCTTATCATTACTTTTCGTGTGAGCAACTCCTTATCTATAGATATTTGGAACTGGTAGTTTAATTAAGTGGATGGTTTTGTAATAATATCTAATATTGATAATAGCCTACAATGCCGATGCAGGTGTCAATATCTTATCTTGACTGGTTTACCGCTGATGGAGAGGTTGGGTTTGAATTCCGGGAGATTGGAGTCTAACTTAAATAGAATACGTTCTCCACCTCCCGTAAACAGCAATTTAGTCTTGTGCGATATTGATGTTATAGATAAGTGTTTCAAACATATGGTCCGTGAGCCTGATGTGGCTCAAATGAACATTCAAACCACCCTGAATTTAAGTATGAAGGAATAATAGGTAGAATAATTGTGTATTTTGAGTTTTGGACTGTATTTGCCACTTTATAAGTGAATAACTTATAGAAGGTGACCTGGCGGTCTAGGGGTAATGTGTCAGACTTCTATGCTGGCGGCCGGGGTTCAATCCTCGGTCCCGGCATATATTTATCTGATTACCAAACCCTTCCTTCACCTCTGACAAGACATCCTGTGAATGGGAGGAATGCCAGGCCTCCACCGTGGTTCGGATTCCACGTTAAACTGTAGGTCCTCCATTTCATCTCACAATCACCCTACCATTACACATTAGCGTAAGTGCGTACAACCCGAACGGGTAGTAAGACGCGGTGCCAATAATAATAACTTATAGAAATAATTCCCTTAAAACACTACGAAATAACGGTTCCTAGTCCCTACGCTGAGGACCCATTTATAACGGTTCTCTGCCGCTCTCCTCACAGTTGTTCGCCATTTACGACCATCTGATGTAGTAACCTCTCAGTTGAGAGACAGTGGTTGTCATCTCGTTTATTTCCCTGGCTTAAGCTCAGTTGGTGACGTCGGCGTTGCTATAATGATCTCCTTGGTTCATGTCCCACAATGGGCTATTATGGGTGTTTTTAAAGTCTACACTTGATACTTTATACTGTCGATAGTGAAATTTTTCTTCAATAAGTGTACGCAATCAGTTTGATTTATATATTTAAAATTTATTTTTATAACACGTCATAAATACTTGACATACGTATGATACTATAATTTACCATGTATTTTTTTACATTAATATCAATCACACGTGCAACACACGTCCTATCGACTACGTGGTCAATGGTCATATTTCATCTGTGCCCGGGAACAGCCCGAGTTTGTTTCTCTAAGAAACTCCCTTTCCATGTACACTCATAATTGAAGCGGTGATTTGGACCTATCGTAAGAATGTCGTTTGAATCTCAGCCCTCTAATTGGTTGGACAGTGACATCATACGATACAGAGGAGAGCCTGGAGATTTCTTCGAACGGAATAAACCTGCAACCTAAACCTTTTCCTTTTTTTTCAGTGTCCAATTTACCCAGTGAGTATATTTAATATTAAATAAAATGTATTAACTTTTAAGGTGACTGAAGGGTTTAAATATGATAAAATTCAAAATAAATAATTAGAAAAATATTATTAATAAAGATGATACCAGAATTTAAAATATGAAATGGAAAATATAACATTCAAAATTGGACTATGTTATGCAAACTGTTGTAAAAACTGTAAATTTTATTCGTACTCACCCGTGGGTTATAACGTAACGTGGTAACGTTATTTTGCTGCTTTTGTCCAAGAAATTGGTGAAAAAATTACAGAATTACCATATCATTACAAACGTAGGTGGTTTGGTCGGGTCATAATTTAAAACAATTTTTTTTTATTGAAAGATTCTAATGAAATATCTATAATTGAAAAAAATCCGTTTGGTCAGTAAATTTAAGAACAGGTTTGGGTGATTGATTAAGCTTTTTTGGTTGATAATACGCATCTTATTAATTCACTTAATGTTCAACTTTAGTGAAAGGACCAAATCATCACACATTTATTTGGCCATGCTAGAGCCTTCCAAACTAATCTTAGACAGTGGGAAAACCATCTTGGTTAAAAAAAACCTTTTTCTCACTTCCTTAATCTCAAAACAGGTGTTTAAACCTATAAGTCCATCCGTAATAGTTAATGTTACATTAATTCCAGATCTCTAAAAAGAATATGAATATATATTTAAGGATTTCTAACGAAATACATATTTGTTTTTGCTATTCTCATATCCATTCATGCTAAAAGGGTTAAGAAAAAATACAACTTGAATTTATTGATATTTATTGTAAATCTAGTGTTCAAGACACATTTATTAAGGTATTTCTACCATATTTTTATTGGAAGTATTTGGGTGATAAGTATCTCCCCCCCAAAAAAAAATAAACCTCACTATCAATGTTCGGAAGCACACACATACCTTTGTGAACAGTTTTTATCTCTTTTAAAATTATGGAATTATTTCAAAATAAGAGGTCAGATTACCTATGAACATTTACAAAGCACAATAATAATTGTTTCAAGACCAAATTTCTTATCAGATTTGATAATATATTAAGTAAGAAGTGAGGCCTGATTTCCAACAAACAGTAGATTTGTTCAGCTGCTATTCTGACAGTTTGTTATAAATGAAAAATATTTTAATTTTGATCTATGTTTATTCTTTGTTATAACTATTTGTTTTTTTTAACAATGCTTTTAATGTTGTGAATTAACTATAAAGAAAATTTGTGGTTTAAAAACACCCCTTTTCATAGTTTGCCAAAGGAAATCTTTTTATAGATATAAGTATATTTAAGAATGAAAAATGGGTACTGGTGAAATAAAAGTCAGTTTTTTCATTCTGTATAAAAATATAAAATGTATAAATTATAGTTAATTTATAAATGCGTCCTGCAATGCCCACTAATGATACAATGTGACCTTCACACATGTTTGACATCCTGTTCTAGACCGTGTGAACATTAGTGTGGTCTACATTTAAATTTATTAGGTTTTTTCCTCACTCTGTTTTAGTACCCTTTCGGATTACAGGCGTACATTCATTGCGCTAATCGAATAAGGATGAGAAAGGTATAATATTGAAGGAATTGTACCCGGAGGTGGAGGTGGAGTGGTGAATAATTTAGAAAAAAATCACCCTCAATCTCCTCTTCACCGGCATTCCATTCTATAATGAGTGTGACGTGTAAGTACATGCGAGAAACCATGTGGGCTACATTTATGTTAATTAAGTATTAATATGTTGGTCTGACTTGTATCATTCTAATCCAGAGTGACGTAACATAATATTATCTAAGATCATTCCATCTAAGGTATGTAATATAAATTACTTGGAAATACTTTTAGGTAGTGGAATGTAAAAATGGATAAGAATTTATACTATTGATGCTTCAATATTAAACTTTGGGACAGTTAAAATACTTTTTTTTTAATAGCTCTAGAATAACATGTTTTGGGGATCATAGCAAGGAAGCTGCTTGAATTCTCTCTGTCTGTCTCTGTTTGAATTGAAGGAGCATTATTATACAGGATGTTTCACTCGCTCTCAGACCCACAGTTTCCCTTATAACCTTCAAACTAACAAACGTAATTGGTGCACTTGAAGTACTCAAGGGCTGAAAAAGAGCCAGGGTGTTTCTCTTGTTATTTCCTAATTTTCCCTTATAACTTTCAAACTAACGGACGTAATTTATGTATGAGAAACACTCAGGGGCTGAGAGCTAGTGGAAAATCCTCTACTATGTTGGTTTATTAAGTACATCCATCTCATAGTTTGAACTTTGTGATTGTCCTCAATTCGAGCTCATTAGACAAACATGATACTAACAGTGAGTGTTCACAACTAAACTATTTGTATTATGGAATAAAAGATATAAAAAATACAATTATTTAGTACTCAATAATTTATTAATCAGTTTGGTTTCACAAAGGCTACTACACGCCAGAGCTCACAAGTATCCAGTCTCTAAAGACACTTGTCTTGGTGTACACCCCTGGCTGCCTTGGCTCGGCACACTTCTCTGGCCCCCAAGACACGACACCGTACAGCTTCCCTTCGGTGACCATGGGCCCCCCTGAATCACCCTCAACATAAGAATATTATTATTATCATTATTACCAGTAATCCCTTGCGAAACCTTCGTACATTCAACTTTCTCCTCTCCCCCAGCCCCAAAAAATGATTTAGACTTTTGTTAGTTTGTTAAAATTAGATACTCAGCAAAGTGTATACACATAATAGCAAAGAGAGTTTATAATATACAAACATATTGTTAGATTTTTCTTTTCACTTAAATTTTAAACAATTTGTTTTGATGGAAACTGACTATGCTATGTCAGAAGTCAGTAAAAAAAAATGCTATCCACTGATATCTTATTCATCGCTTTGTGATAGTTGATAAAAAGAGATGTTGACAAAATAAATAATATATAGGATTATAATTATTAGCACCACGTCTTACTACCCGTTCGGGTTATACGAACAACGTAATAACAGTAAATCATTAATTATTATATACATTTTTTAATCCTTTTATTTTACTAAGACTATTTCCCATTTTATCTATTACAATAACTATTTCTGACCCGCTTCAATGGCCAAATGGTCTAAGGCACCAATCTCTAGACTGGCCTACTGAAGACGGAAATATCAATTTTGCTGAGGATTGGTTTCCCTAAGATGATTTCCCACTCTCCTTCCACGCAAATATGGGTAGATCACCAATACAATTCTTCCTTTCTCATCCTTACACCATTATGGTAGTTATAATAAAGGCATATATTCGGAAAAGGAAGTAAGATGTGGTGATAAAAATATATATGTATATATATGTATATATACATACATATATATATATACATATATACATATGTGTATATACATGTATATACATGTATATATACATATATATGTATATATACATATATATGTATATATACATATATATGTATATATACATATATGTATATACATATATGTATATATATGTATATACATATATGTATATATATGTATATACATATATGTATATATATGTATATATATGTATATACATATATGTATATATGTATATATACATATATGTATATACATATATGTATATATATATATATTTCTGCATGCCCTTAAAGTACAATTTGGTTCGTTATTGACTTTTTGTTCCTGAAGAACATTTTAAGATTAAAAAGAAAGTTTTATTACAAGAGCTATTTTACAGTTAAATCTATGAGAGAGGGAGGGTTATGAGTGCACGTGAATTAACTTGAATAGGGGATGGTTAAGCCACTAAAGGAGACCACGCCCGATTCAGCCCGACTGCGATTATAGTCGCTACCATCCCATTACCGGCGATCCATGCTATTGAGTGGAATTAGCAGGTTCTCACACTCATGGCTAGAGAACTCGTGACTAGGTAATTTGTAAAACATATTTCTTCCTCACCCACACGATCCGCAACAGTGGGCACACGGACGATGGCGTCAGTCGCGTATCGCCACTTTTCATTTTGATTGTGAGGGGAGTATTTGAATCCCGGATGGCTTTAACGAAGTCTCTTCACAATATACCTTCATTCAAATGCGGGTACATCTCCTCTAGACTCTTATCCCCCTCCTCCCTATACCGTTAGTGTAAGTATACGGAGGGATTAGTAAGACGTGTAGTTGGAATAATACTTCATACGTACCATGCAAGCGTCTTTCCCTCCCTGTTCAACTCCCGCGCATATCATGGAAGGATAGAAGGTGTAGTTAGCCAGCTCCCTGTGACATGTTTCATCGTCCACCACTGCCACCTCCACCTTCCTCAGGACTTTAGACTGGGAGAGGGCTTCAGCGGAGGCCTGTTTTCCGAACAGACAAGGTCTCGATGCGGTATTCAATAACACAATTAAATGTTTAAAATAAGGTGATATACTAGGTATTAATATATCATTAAGGTCATATACCTTCTAGTGTAGTAATTACATTAATGTATATACTATAATTATTATAGTAAGTTGAGCTCGTAGGTGATTGAACCAAATGTAATCTTAAAGTAATTAATTACATTTAAAGCCATTTATTAATAGATTAAGTCATTTAAACTGGCCCCGCTACGATACTAATAATTCTCTTTCTCTACCTACTTTAGTGGCCGCGTGGTCTAACGCGTTACCCTCGCAGTAGACTAGAGTCACTAGACTGCTGATGACAGAGATATCAAGTTTCGAATCTCGATAGGGTGTACTGAGGATGGGTTTTCAAAGTGGTTTTCCACTTTCACTCCACGCGATTGCTGGTACATATCCTCTAAATATAACCTTCCAAACCCCTTAAACCATCAATATAATAATTAGTATATAAGCGTGTAACCCGAACGGTTATTAGGACGCGGTGCTAACAAAAAATCTCTTCCTCATAGCTTTAATAATGATAATGTAATATTTTATTTTATTACGTTTGTCACGAACATTATTAACGGCCTATTCTAGGGAATGGGGATGAGGAAGGTTGTTTAGAGTATGCACACTAGCATTATCTTGTAGAGAGGCTGGAAAATTACACTATCAACTCACCTGTGAAAATTCACTCATAATAAATCAGCAGAGATCCAAGTTAATTAATTTGTTCTTATATGAATGGAAAAAACTACACATTTTTCAATATTCAATATCTATAAATATCTTATGTTTTATAGAGATAGCTAATACAATTAATTTATATAATTTTGAATTTTTTTGTAATTATGACGTTGTAGCTAATAGAAAATTTTAGAGATTTTAAACCGATTTAATAAATACTTACTGAATACAATTATTCTTGATACTATAGTCATTTTCAATCAAATAAAATTTAAATAGCTATAATTTAAGGAAATCACTAATCGGAGTTCTGACATTCCTCTAATATAATTACCACAGTATGAAAATATTTACCTTTAAGTAGGCAGCACCCTTAAGTCACTCGATGGTTTTCATTCTAAATAGATACAAACACACCGTATTTATATTCTCGTGGCGTCGCTCCCAACAAGCTATTGCTATTTTCTACGAGCTTGTTTCTTTCACCAAAACGCCGAGTCAACCCCACAATAATACAATTTGTCCTTACGTTAGTGCTCCCCCATCCAGTGACGACAACCAATGTCCCAGGGGTGAGGGTTTCATTTTGGATTGGTAGAGCCACGGGCTGAACACTCGGGCCAAACTCAAAAGAAGTATTTACCTGGGGAAAAAAAAAATTCTGGAGTAAACACAGAAAATAAATCGCTTACCTTATATTTTTTAGGTATAGACCAACGGTTTATTAATGACTCAACCTAAAGGATATTAATTAGGAGGATAATTTAGAACAAGTGCTTCCACAATACCGGGTAGAAAGGATTTAACAATTATAGTGAAGAAAGCTCACATGGGGTAAGCTATATGCATAAAAGACCTGGTAGGCTATCAAACCCCAAATTCTCCATTAACTTCATTCGAGGGAAACTAAAGTCTAACACTTTTTATCACCTAAACATTGTTGTGTTAAATATTAACCACAGGTGAGCATCAAGAAAGAAGGAGATGGAAAGTAATTCGAAGAAAGACAAGAGGTACATGAGAAGTCAAGGAAAATACAATGAAGTGAGGGAAAGGGATTTTAGGAAAAAGTATAGAGGTTCATGGGCAAGGAAAGGGAAATACTAGGAAGAAGATGAGGCAAATAAATTGGGGGAAATTAGGAGAGCCATGGAGGAAAGTAAGAGAAAGACTAGGATGAACGTGAGTTGAAGGATGTTGAGAAGGGAACAGGTTCATAAGTGGTGGTAAAGGGAATAACCTACCAGGAAGGAAGTGAGCAAAAGGGAAGAAGATTATGGGTTAAATTATGGGAAAGACTAGGAAGGAGGTGATTAAAATGAATTTCACTAAAGGTAAGCGGTTTGAGGATGAAGGTAAGGGAGAAGCTATGCAAAAAGTGACTCGCTGAAGGCAAATATCGTTTAAGCTGTACCTGCTATAGTTCTCACCATTGAATTGGTCATTCATTTTACCAGCCATAAAAGGACATACGTTCCTACACAAGGGCCACAGAACAAAGATTCGGCATTATTGGTCAAACGGGGACAATTTATTGTATAGACCTACCACAATTACAATTTTAAGAGGCCACCATGAGCCTCAAAATCAATGTAAAACATGTATTTTCTTATTAACAAATTTCCTAGAAATAAATACGTGCTAGTTTGGCAAAATATTTTTTCGGCATAAAATTATCTCTCTTTGTCTTTCATTGTTTGTTTTTTTATAATCTAGAAATGAAAAATGCTAGCGGTTAAAAATAATTTATTATTTTACAAAGTTTCCTAAAGTATTCTTCAGAATTAATAATCAAGTGACAAAGATATGTTCTTCGTGATCAAATCTGCACATCAAAATGTTATGGTAATGAAACAAATTCTTTAGTTAATTGAAGAGTAAGAATTGCATATTAGTGGCGTTATAACGCGTCTGGCCCACTTTGGTAGTCGCATGGTCTAACGCGTCACTCTTGTGTTGGACTGGATCGTGGTTTGAAGCCCAGTCTGGTGTACTGAGTTCTTTTCCCTAAATTTTTATTGACTCTCCATCCACACAAATATGTGTACATTTCTTCAAAAATTCTACATTATTCATGCCTATACCTCTTGAGTAGTTAATGTATTCGAATAGATAGGGATGGGGTATCTAAAGAAAAGTATCGATTATGTACTCATTAAGAGTATCGTAAGAAAAATATTGATACCGTATTAGTATCTAAAGAAAATTATCGATATCAGTAAGTATCGTTTTAGAAATTTTAATATGAAAAAGTGTTTTATTTATCTAGTAATAATAATTTCAAATTTTGCATCGTAATTGTATTTTCATATTTATTCAAACACTGAAAACTATAACGATTTAACCAAAGTATACTTATTTATATCGTTAATATTTTATGTGTTGGAACTTTGAAGGTATGATAGAAAGTATTTGATGGTAGATATTATAAATTTTTTTACCATACCAAATAGAGTTGCTTCTTGCTTGTCATGCAGAAAATGAGTGAACATTGAGAAATAGTGTCATTTGTTCTTCATTCACAGTCCACCCGAGTAAACATTTTAATCCCAGAAGGAGTCAAGATAAAATAAAAGTTGTTTCTTTCGATACCGATCCGATACCGGAATGTGAGTACTAATATCAATAAAAGTATCGTAAAATATATCGAGTAAAAAAATACTAGTATCGAAAAGAAAATATCGATATAAGTAAAGTATCGATACATTTTTCACATCCCTACTTGATAGGTTTACTAGGAATGCTTTCAATTATTTTGCTAGAGATAATTAACTTTTTCTTTTCTTCCTCTGTAATATTTTCTATTATAACAGTAATTTATAACTATAGTTATAATATTTATGAAAAATAATATAAATTATTAAAACTATTATAACCGCCTTATGGTTCAACGTACCTATCGGCACCATAAATTATAAATAAGTCTCATAAAAACCTCACCAGTATTGCCAGCAAGGATCAAACCTCAGCCTCTGGAGTTAGAGCCAAGCACCCTAACAAAAGAACTGCTTGGTCCAATTAAGTGTCTTTTTTTTAACACCGCGTCTTAAAATACGTTTGGGTTATTATAAGCTTATATACTAATTAAGCTAATGATTTAAGCGATTTGGAAGGTTAATTAAAAAAAAAGTGTATCCACATTTTCGTGGAGCAGAGGGAAAAACTATTTTGTTAAAACCACATTCAGTACACCCGGCTGAGATTCTAATCTAAATCTCCCCGTCATCGGCAGTCTAGTCTAACACGATAATAGAGCATTAGACCGTGCGGCCTCTGAGACGGATGTCTTGTTGTTAAGCTATCACGTTGATAAATTACTATATTAGGCCCAACGAACGGATTTACTTTAATGACAGCAATGTCGTTCGCTAGATAGTCATCGTCGTAATCTTGGTGAATTATAACTTTCTCGAAATAATGAAGCGTCCCGCCACTGTTGCGTATACTACTACCAGCCCGCACAGCGAGAATGGAAGCACTTCTCCTGAAACAAACACAGACAAAACAGTCTTATCATTTCATCAATCACCTACACGGTTGGGCTCACAGACAAAGGCGTCATCCTCTGATTTTCACAAAGTGGGGAGGTAGGAATCTCTGTTGTTTGTACTGAGGATATTATTTTCCTAAATACTTCTCAACTCTTCATTCACGTAAATGCGGATGCACTTACTAATAAATTATACTTTCAACATCCTTGCCTTATTACTGTAAATATAATATCACGTTTGGTTATTAAGTTGCAATAACAAAACAATATCAATTTTATTGTTCTTTAATGGGCATTTTATTAACATTGAAATATTTCTGCAATATATTAACAAGAATAATTTAACATGAGTGAGACGTTAAACAATCAAATTAGGACTATAAATAAATTTAAAGTCATCTGAAGGACAGACAGCCGGACTGTGACAATATAAATCAGGGTGTATTAGGCGGTATTCAAGCTCAGGTGTTTCAGATCAAGGTTAGTAATGCTAACCGATTTTCTGTTCTGATATATTGATACTATATCTTTCTTGCTAATATTGTAAATTGAAACTAACACATAATAAATTGCTTTGTGCCTATTGTGAATTTAATATTCACTGTATAAACATACAAATTATATCATTACGTGACTTACAAATTCACTAAACCAATGAGAGTATATTTAATACTACACAATCAATAAATCTATTTGTCAGCACCACCTGGAATCGAAACCAGTTTTCCTAAACTTTTGGTGAACTATTCTATTGTTTTATGTGTGTGTGTGTGTGTGTGTGTGTGTGTGAGAAAGAGAGAGAGAGAGACATTTCAAGGGACATTTCTTTCTCAATACAATATTTTGGTATTCGCTTACCCGTAAACACAGTGTGCTGCAGTCAGCACCCAGTCAGCACTGATGATGGAAGCGCCACAAGAGTGGGAACCGAAGTAGCCCAAGGATAGCTAAGCAGAATGCAGTTATTATACCAAGAGTAAATGATACAAGTTATGCTAGAATATATCACTGGAATAAACTAGTCAAGTATTACGGCAACACAGGGTGAATCTGGGTACTTTCTGGGTATTGGTGCGCTAGGCCAAAGGGATTGTCCATGTGTTCGAGTGTTATTTTAACTAATATTTTTAAATCGCCAAATAATTATAGAAATGTGTAATTTAAAAACATATATTTTTAAGTGAAAATTTATGAATGATATTTTTAAATATCTCATGATTTATTTTAAAAGAGATATAAAAGTGTTTGTACAGTAAAATCGTAATATACCTGTGACTGATAACTAGACATGTTCATTGGGTTGAATGAATTCGTCAAAATAGCCAAAAATTTGGTAGATTATATTCACAGATACTTTATTAAATCCAGAAAGATTTTAAAACAATAAATGTATGTGTTTGAAATGTTGTAGTCAATATTTTATTTCAAGTTAATTGTTTTACTTTAGTTCCCCTTTGATCAGTTGTAAATTAGGTAAAAGTTAGTACGTTTCTTTATTTAGGATTATATTTAAGTAAATCACTATTTGAAGAAAATTAAGTGTTATGTTTCTACTGGAGCAATATTTTATTTATTTTGGTCAAAAAAAAGTTTTTCTATAAAAACTTTAAAAATAAAACAGAGCCTTTATCGCATCCCCTACAATTCCACCTTAATTATTACCTGATAGGGAAAATCAATGATATCTGCGTCTTCCCCTCCAATTATTCTTCCATCGATATAATTTTCTTGTGCTGGAATATATATCAATTCACAATTATATTACATATAATACAAGGTCAAAATTTCACATGTTGAAACTTTTATACATGCAAAATAAAGTAGCTTAATTTTTTATGCAAACTACATTATCTTATCTAGTATTCTAGCTTTAAAATGTAGTTACAATTTATCAAGTCTACAGATATCGTATTCATATAAGTATTTAAATTTGTGGGTCCTATGAGACAGTTCAACTTTGTAGACACTAAAATTTATAGATGTGAAGACTCGAAAAGTTTCTAGATATCTTCTTGAAATATAAAGTTAATTTCTCGTAGATTCGGGAAGCTCGTAGAGCAAGTAGTTCAGCGTATGAGAACTATTGAATAGTTCTCATTTTGAAAAGTTTGGTTTTAAACAGATCTGATTTCTTAGTTGGGGTGATAAGGGGGGTTGGGAGACTAGAGGACTCGTTAATAACTTTTAGTTGAGCACACATTATCTAAGTCAGTAGTGTGTGCCTACTGAAATAAGGGTCCCAGGTTTGATAACTGACATGTATCAAAGAATTATCACTATAGATAGTTTGACTTTGTCCATTGACAGTGATAAATTGACGGGTGATAAACTTGAATTGGTGCATGTTGTAAAATTAAGTTAGTTTGTAAGTCGTTTGCTGATAATTGTTTGGGTTAGAAAGGGTACGATATTTACTCTAAATAAAATATGGTGTATATAAAAAGTTATCTTGTGGCTCTTAAATGAACAAGTCTATTCAAGAATCAAATAGCCAAAGCTATTATTTATGATTTTATAGAGGATTACACCATCTTAATTATCATATTCTGGAAATTGACACCTGGACACGGGAATCGAACCCGGTACTTTTGGCTTAATACACCAATGCTCTAAGCACTGAGCTATCCAGGGATCGTCCCGTGCACAGGTTCATTCTTCCCTCATATTTTAAGGCAGTGTCTATGATGGACGTGTGGAAATCGTCGGCTACAAATGTGTGATTTTATTACGATCACGAGCTATCAGAAAACGCAACCAACTTCAACTCCTGTCTAGGACAACTGGGCGCCACCATCTGGGTGCCGCCAGCCAGGTGCGGCCAACTGGGTGCGCGCGAACTGGGTGCCAGGACAACTGGGCGCTAGGACAACTGGACGTTAAAAAAACAATTTTTTCGTTTATTTTTTCAATTAATTTTTTTCTAGCATAATGTAATGTACTTTTTTTAGAATATAAAAATGCGCCATTTTTTCCATATATTCTTCAATTAAAATTAAAAAGTGATGGGTAAAAACTAAAAATGAACTTTTTTGACGAATCATATTTTTCAGCGCAATATCATATATTTTTCAATTATGTAAATATTCATTTTTGGAGTTGTTTAAAAAAATAGTAGAGTAAACTTAATTAATTCATATTTATAAAGTTAACCTAACATAACCTAACCTAACCTAGCTATTACAATACATTAATACAAGACAAAGAACATTTAAATAAAATATGATGTTGCGCATAGTCAAAGAGAGTATCTTTTGTTTTTACTCATCACTTTTTAATTAAAAAGAAAAGAAATGCATTGCACTATGCTAGAAATATAGGTATTTTTTTAAAAATAAAAAAGTGGTGCTACTTTTGGCGCCCAGTTGTCCTGGCACCCAGTTGGCGGAGCCCAGATGGTGGTGCCCAGTTGTCCGGATCCGCTTCGACTCGGTATTGGCTTATTGCAACCATTTTTATAATGATTATAATTGTAAGGGTTTGCATATTTAAGAATCAAATAGCCAAAGCTATTATTTATGCTTTTAGAGAGGATTTAATCATCTCGATATCATATTCTAAACTTTGAAAAATGATACCTGGACACGGGATATCTGATAGCTCGTGATATTAATAAAAAAATCAAACATTTGTAGCCGACGATTTCCACACGTCCATCATAGACTATGCCTTAAAATATGAATGAAGAATGACCCTGGGCACAGGACGATTCCTGGATTGCTCAGTGGCTAGAAGAGCATTAGTGTACTAAACCAAAGGTTCTGGGTTTGATTCCCGTGTATAGGTATCATTTTTAAATTCTCAGAAGTATATTCGATATGATTAGTGACGCTAAAATCCACGAAAATAGCCGGCTGAAACCAACTACAAGGTGCTTTGAATAACTTAAGGACACAAACGTTGCATGGAACATATATTACAAAAATTTATAAATAATCAATCATGATAATGTATTGCTCGATAAAAGCATATCAGAGTGGGGGGAATAGTCTAGTTACAAACATGTCCAAGTCCGTTCAACTGTTTTTTTTCCGGGAGAGACCAAATACGGTCTCACTATGAAGAATATTATATGAAAATGGGATTATTTTTCCGATATAGGTTGGCAGCTTATAATTATAGTTTCCAACTTTTTTCTACCCAAAAGTCTAAACGATAACTAATTTTTTAGGATTGAAAAATGGACTTGGCCCGGTTTGTAAAGAAGATATGGAGTTGGTTGTTTTTGTAACAAAGATGAATTTATTCTTACAATGTTTGAATTTCGGTCCGGTGAACTGGGGGTGTTTTCTTAAATGGTTTTCCACTCTCCTCCTAAACAAATTTGGGTTCACTTAATCTAAAGTAAATCCTCCCAATTCCTAAAACATTAGCGTAATTAGTACACAAGCGTATAACCCGAACGTATAGAAAGACGCGGTGCTAAAATTTACAAATAAAAATATTAATATTTTTAAGTTGTAGGTTTATTAAACAATTAAAATTCAAGTGTTACCAAATAAAAGAAGACTTTTTACTAAAATAATATTCGAATACAGATAATGACCATACAAAATGGAGTTAAACAGAAAAAATCCTTTTGAACAGCAAAGGTTACAGTGTTAGTGTTGTTGCGGAAAGACAATCTCTGTCACCTCCAATTCGTCATTTTTTTTCTCCATTAAAACACTCACAATATGGATCTTTGTCATGATTATCTTTCGGTATTCTATCCAAATTGTTATTTTGTCCAGTGATTATTTTTCGGTACCACTTAAAGTTTTCAATTTCCCTCCACGTATTTTTATAGTGTTTTTCCAACAGCTTTTGCACATCCTTAATCTTAGCAACATTGATTCTCACTCCTGGTAGCATTTCAGTAGGCTTGATCATCGATATCCTCTTACCTTGTGTTTCATAACTCCAAGGGCCTGAACTGTGTCGGTTAGGTATGACATTTCACCCTGTACTGTTAATGAACGAGGGTTAATTTGTTTCTGTAGAACAAGTATTCTAATCCATGATATTTTAAAATGAAGATCATTTGTTTATTTCACATTTTGTCTTGCTTGTGTTTTCCAGTTAAAGTTATTCCAGTCAATTCCAAGCTGTTTTACAGTACCACTGGATGCAAAGGCTTTGTGGTATTCTCTAGGTTCCACAGTGGTTTATTTTTTTATTGATGTCCCTTTCAATTAACCCAAATATCCGGTCACTGTGTTGTATAAAGGAATGTCCAGTTACAGGAAATATAACTTCCATTCTTTGAATGTGTTCAGGACTGCGGTATAACCACAATAAACCCATGGCCAAAACAATTGTATTTTTGTTTTTGCCACCCCATCCATCAGTGACCAGGCGGACAGTGTGTACACCTTGTAACTCATGGCCTAGAAGTCTAGTTTGAAGCTCCTTGTACACTGCTGATGAAACCTCGTTAGAAGATTTACTCATATTGTATTCACACCATGCATAAACTGACACGTTTTTATTTTGTAGAGCGTCCTTGCCATTTGAGATGCCAGATACGATAGTTAAATTGTGACAATACAATAGACGTGAGTAGTAGCAAATTTGGTTAGGTAAATTGTGGAGGGGCAGATTTTTTGCAAGTCAAAAGATATTATGTAAATGCCCCTTTGATTTTCTTTAAAGACTAAAGAGAGCTTTGGCCATTGTTTAGTGAAACATTAGCTCATATCTCAAAGCTTTCTTGTTTTCATCAATTTTTTACCTTTTTATTGTTTCGGTTAGTTCAATACATTTTGAACAAACGCCCGTCACACACGCCACCTTTTGGAAATGCTTAGGTCTTAGCTGAGGTAAATTATACAGCTTTATTTTCTAGAGTAATGTGACTCTAATCCTTTGAACAGTTTGATGAAATGTACCACAAATTCAAGTTTCCCTCTGTAGTTTTCTTCTTTCCTATAGCCCCCTCGTGTTTCCACAGGGATGTCAGCAGCTTACTTTTTGAAGCGTTTAAAACACCTTCCACACGATGTTTTGTAATTCCAATAATTTGGAGGAACGTACCTCTACATACTTGGATTCTGTTAACAGCTTTATTCTTCACAACATATTGAAAAAATATTCCCTTCTTATCTCGTTCTCCAGTCCTAGGTCTAGATCGTTCTGGAGTTGATTTATTGCAATATTTTATATTAAATGCATCCTGGCTGGCCTTAGTTTTCACAACATAAAATGCAGAGTGAAATTCTTTAATATCCACCATTATAAGCAGACTGCAGCTCTTCCCATTACCTTGATGACCACAGGTGGGGTATGCTGGCATTACCTCAGGACGGTATCTATAAAAACAAAACACGAATATTGTTAAACATTGCTAACCAGAATTTATCAAATAGATTTTTTTAAATCATCCTCTAGCATTTATAAACATTATTGAATAATATTTTACTGGGCTGGATCAATTTTGTCTATGATAAACCTACGTTTTGTATTGTTTTGAGATTATGTTGTTTGAATTGTACGCCTAAGTCTTGGACTATGCTTAGCTCTTTATATTAACAATACCAAGTGAAAGAATTAAAACATTTTAAAATTAACCTTAAAAAATTATTATCGAATAACCAAACCCAACTTATATCTAAAAAAAAGTAGAAGGCCATTAAAATATATTATACTACTAACCTCAACACCTACTCTTTGTTAATTTTCCATCATGCAGGATTGGCGTATTTCTTCTGAGTTTTCTCTGGTCTTACTTCTTCAACATTGACTTCCATTTAGCTAAAAACTAACCTAAATGTTCTAAATAAAACCAGTTCAAAATGATTAATATTACAGTATAAACTCAAGTCACACAGCATAAAGATTTAAACAAGTAATACTTTATTTATATTTATATTTATATTTTATTTTTTGTAACAAACCGCATTTAGAATCTGATTTAGCGTGAAAAATACTTTAAGAACAAATACCTAACGCTTTTTGAATAAAATGGACTTGAACGAGTTTGTAACTAAGCAACTCTTCTATATTTCTCATGTAAAGTCATGACAAGTTACATTATAATTTTAATTAAATATAGTATCAATTAAAATATCAGTGAGTATTGGAGGTTATCAGAGGACCCCCCTTCCATCTCCTTAATCCACCTACCTGATTTTTAATATTAACACAGTTCATACTTTCTCCCCTCTCATTTTTTCCCCTACGTGTGAACATTGTATAAATGATATTGACTGCTATTGTAATATTGTCTTCTTTGTTAAATAAAACCATTAAATGATTTTTTGTGCAATACTCTCATTAAAATACAATAACATTTATTGTAACTTTTATAAAAAAAATTGTAAGTAATAATTACGGAACTAGCCCTAAGTAAATCTGATGTGCTAATAACCCTTATTTTCTGTTAAGATTGCTTGAAAACCATAAATAAAATATTTCTAGTGATCATTTCAGTAAAGCCCCTTTTCGGTCACTACATTGTATTTCGTATTTTATTTTAATATTGTTCTTTTTACTTTATAGTCCATACAAACACACACAAGAGCTTGAAGATATATGTATATATCGTTAAGGTGACTGTATTTATAATTTGTGAGGTACATTTTTCTTCGTTACTCTTCTAGTAGGCGTGGCGTGGACGCAAAGATACTTGACTTGTGTTATAAAAAATCCTCTTTATTTTTATACCCTCGACTTCGTTTTAGATAAATTATATTCTGTTGGGACAATTGGGGAAAGACTTGATTATTTAGTAGCTAAATTTGCAGCATTTCCATAAATCTTGCTACAAAATAAAAGACCAACATATATATTTTACTGGAGATTTACTCTTGTGTAACTTATTTGTAAGATACAACATTTTACTTTATTACTATTAAACCCCTCAAATATTTGTTTATACATTACGTTTGGACAAAAATAGGTAAATTTACAACTACTTAGGGTGGAATGAAAGGGAACTTGAGTTAAGTTCCGTATTTTAGCAGTTTTTATTGATTTTTTTTGCCAAAATAAACAAAATACTGCTTTAGTAAATATATTTAGTTTAATTTTCTACAAATATAGTATGGGCATTTCATGAATATTTGTCATGAGCATTGCTTCATTTTAACAGGTATATTTAAATTAAATAAAACTATCTTGGTCAAATTAGGCAAACTCCATGATGAATATTTGAAAATTGTTAATATTACTGTGTGTATAAAGCTAAACTAAATGTATATTGAAGCAATTTTTTTTGTACATAAAATATATATGTAATTGAAACTGAGAAAAAGACATTAACTCGTGTTTACTCCCATATAACATTATATAGCTATCTGATAGTACTGTAACTAAATAATCTTCTTGAATATATTTGCAAATATGTGCTGTGTTTAGAAATAAAATTGGTTCAAAGGCTAATTACTCACCAGACAAATTTTATACAAATAGTTCACTCTATAGATACATAATGTAGACGTCACTATCCTTAAGGTTTGATACAATTAATAGTGTAAAAAAAAAATGATGTAATAAAATATGAATATGTTCATGAAAGATTATCCTGAATCCAAATTTTAAGAGCTTGTGTATTGTTTATTAGCTATAACTTTATTCAATTGATTGAACTACACATGTATTTTATTATTACAAGTAGTAGCATTTATATGTATTATTTGCATAGTTTACTAAGTTTTACTCCGTTTTAGAATAATTATATTATACAATATTTTATTAGTAATATAATACTTACCTGAACATATTACTAAGAATGAAAGTATAATAAATAACAAGGCCATTTTTGTCTAAACAATAAATCACACCAAAAAATAAATAAGAAAACAAGCAAATCTCTTTTTAATTGAATAGTTGTATCATCTTGTCGATTCGAGCCGCATAATATTATCTATAGATAACATATCTATTTGACAGCACATGTGATCTTAATTGAACCACATATTTAAGAGAATAGCTTAAAACCTACTTCTTTTTTTTAATCACTGCGTCATAATATCTGTTCAGGTTAAACGAATATACGATAATTACTCCAATAGTGTAGACGTTAGGAAGGAAGCATTTTAGAGGTGATCTACCCGCATTTGTGGGGAAGGAGAGTGGAAAATCATTTTGGAAAATACACCCTCAGTATACTCGATTGGGCTTAAAATCTCGATCTTTCTTCCATCGGCAATCAGTTATTTTGCTAGTGTGACGCCTTAAACCATGCAATCACCAAAATCAATCTCTACAACTGTTGATATCACCATGTGAAGAAAATTAAGCTATATGTTTGTACTGAAACAATATTTTATTTATTTGACAAAAAAAACCTTTTCTCGCGTCCCTTACATCCCCTCCTTAAGTTTATGTAATTCCTCCCCTTTATATCGATAACTAACCCTTATATTTTAAATGATATTGAAAATTTTTACTCTTTACTAACATGAATTATAGATGAATATACACGGTCTTAACAGAGTGGGGGAAGTTCATTTATTGGATCAGACTGCTTCCATGGGCCATCGCCACCTCCCTCCACTCTTTCCACCTACGTTCCACGCAGCTACAGGGGTTCAATTTGCTTTGTCTTTGGGACGCGAGTGTAATATGAGAGATACCGGTGAGAAGCCTCCCCCATCTTCTTTTTGATTAGAGGATGGGTGAGTCCTAATGCATTGTGGGTAAAATGGATGGGCAAAGAAGCGTCCCCTTTTAGGTCACTGGGTAACAAAACGACCACATTTGAAAGAGGACGTTTGATAATAAACCAATAACCTATCTTTGTATGAAGTGTAATATAAGTTAGATATATACATACGTACATACATGTGTATATGCATGCATTTATTTCCATACATATATGTAAATATACATTTGTATGCATATATAAATACATGCGCATAGATACACATATGTAAATATATAATCACACTGTCCGTCTACTTAGTGACGTTTGCCCACCTCAACCCCAGGATAAGGATTGATAGAGAGCACGTGCGTAAAAGATGGTGAAAGGCAATTGAATCTTTTCTTTGGACCTTTATTATAAAATTAGTATCAACTATAAAAGGATATTTACAAGTTGTACAAGATATAAGTATGAACACTACGTGCACGCCCTTGTCATATCCTATTGGCCAATGGGCCCTTTCTCTGGGCTTTTATGACCTTTAGTTTTTACATGAGTGGTAGCCCGGAACCCTTAACGCGAACTTTACCAATAAGGGTAGCCCCGAAATACAGCCCAAGGCAGTTATCTGATAACTAAGAGTCTCACAAAACTGTAACAAGAATTAACAAGAAGAGCACTCTCGACTAGACTATAACAATACTGTTACAAGCTATAAGAAGATAAACCTCTAAAAAAGACTGCAACGAGCATGAGACATGTGCTCGTTCCTAAAAAAAATTGCACACTGCTTTCACTATTCTAGTGCATTTCAGCTTGGGGTTCATGGATTATAATTATGTGCCAACTTCTTGCTTACCTCTGCAAAGCTACACATATACATACGTCCATGCTCAACTACAATAATTTGAAATGATGATTATACATATGTATATGTACGTATATAAACATGGATGTATAAATATTTATATAAATTAATATATATATATATTATGTATATGAATACATACATATTGATAGATCGAGAGAGATATACGCTACATATAGAAGGTTTCTATAAACAGAAAGTTGTATATGTACTCCTATATATATATATATATATATAACTTTTATATCTATATATATATATAACTTATATATATATATATAACTTATATATATATATATATATAACTTATATATGTGTATGCATTTATCGTAACGCGACAGGAGAGTCGTGTTCCGTTCACACCTCATCGTGTAAACTGTGAGTTCTATGATATCTGGGTGTTCTGTGCTAACTTATGAGGCAATTGAAAGAAGCTCTGTCTTTCATACTCTTAGCTAGTGAAGCAGCTGAAGAAATCAGAGAATGATTTTTCTAAAACATTACGTTTAATAAATATCGATATAAGCAACTACTTAATAAGTAATTTTAGTACCCTTCAAATTAAACAATCACTTAATCATCTAATCCAGTATACACAGCTAAACAAAATTAATTCGCTATATCACCATGTTATTACTGCCCCAAAGCAAACTTAATGCATGCTCATCTCTATTATTGTTACACTCCCTTCTCCTTAAGGTGCGGCAGAAAGGAGTGCGAGTAAGTTAACAGTTTTTATAGCATTAGATTTTTTTTTTGCCAAAATAAATCCAATATTTCTCCAGTAGCAACATAAGAGTTTATTTTTCTGCATATACTAATATAAACAGACCTTTAATATATTTCAAGGATGTCCTGGAATTTTGTACAAACATATCTTTAATATATTTCAAGGATGCCCTGGAATTTTGTCAACACCGTTTCTGTTTATTTAAAAAAAAATTGACAACATTTCAGGACACCCTTGACAGATATTCAATATATCTTGATATTAGCATGTGCAGGAAACTAAACTCTATGTTGGTACTGGAGAAATATTTGATTCATTTTGGCAAATAAAATTCATTTCTATAAAAACTGTAAAAAAACACTTGCGTTCCCTTCTGACCCACCTTAAGTCTGATCACCTCAAACAGATATAATTGATCTCCGTGATCCTAATCTATATTGTTGGAAAAGTGAAGCACGTTAATGACAGCTTACAGCTTCCTCCAAATTCAGGCTGTCTTCTAAAGGTACTCGACAGGAAGCTAACACAATACCATATTCCTATAGCCTAAAGTAGAGATTTACACGTTCATGACCAAATGATGATCTCAATGGACTGCGAATATAATACTAAGTAAGTTACAATTATTTGGGTGGCTTGTTTAGCCAAACTGGTTTATTATGGCGCTATTAAAAAGATGCACTTTACATGTATCTTTTCTAGCATCCACTTTTATTCCCGTCGTTAACGATTGGTACTCGTATAGCTCCAAAAATGTCACGTTACTATATAACCTTCTTTCATTCGTGTCACAACACAGGTATTAGCATAAACTACATCCAAATATAATTACAAATTAAACATGAATTCATCATTAGGTTTTTTTGTCTGATATTACATTCCCTCATTATACCAGATTATCTTGGTAATTATCTGAATTAAACTGATTACTCTTCAAAGTATCAAGTGTAGACTCATACACAGTCTCTGATACAACTCGACCCGAAGACTGAGTTATTAAAAGCGATGGTTCTTGATCTTTCTCACAAGCATCAATGTCAAACTCGAAGAATTTTAATGCCACGGGTTTCCTTTTCTGGCGTTTTTGTCTCTGCCACAATCTGAATCTTATATTTACCATCCGATTATGATGGCCTCTTCACTGTATATAAATCAAAAATAATTTATTAAAATTTTTATTTCGAGAACACCCTTGCTTTTATTGATTATATGGCTGATTTTACTTCTTAAATGCTTTCTATACCCTCTTTCAATGATGTCACATGTTCCATATTTATGTTGTTAATGACTTCTTAAATTGACAAAATATGTTCCATATGGGCTTGTACGAGATATTATAAGCCTTGGATATTTGTGGTTATCTTTCCCATTATCATAAATAAAATAACATAATATCAATATCCCAACTTCTGACTCCAATGTAACACGACCGGGGAGGGGGTGTGNGGGGGATGACGCGGGTCGTTTACAACGCACCATATAGACTGTGGATTATTTTAAGGACATTGGCGTTTATTGTGCTACCTTTTGAATGTGTTGAAGCTCTCTCTACCTCCGACACACTTAACTTGCGGAGCTGGTAAATAACTCAAGAAATCTTCTAGTCTACACGTTCAAGCACCAAACCTTGTGTTAACAAACCACTCCTCATCCACCCCTAGAGGTAGGACTGGTAAGGAAGGGAAAAGATAAATAAATAAACACGTTCAGCTACTTGAGGTTGTTTATTTATAAAATGTATTTAATTTTTGTTCACATGTTTAGTCAATTAAACCTCTGATTTCTCTTGTATCCAGTCTCTTAATACACTCGTGGACGTGTACACCCCTGGTTGCTCCGGTTCGGCGCAAGAATTTGGGCCCCAAGACACTATACCATACTGTACACCCTTTGTGACCAGAGGACCACCTGAATCACCCTGAAATAACACAATTGTCTTTATAATCTTTTGGATATATTTCATTGTTGGAGTTTGATAGTCGGGAACATTGTCCGTGAAATAAATCCTCTTGGCTACAGCCTCATTCCACAAAATTAATATTATTGACACTTGGTAGCTACATATGTATATTTAATTGTAGATCACCTTTTTTTAGCACCACGTCTTACTACCCGTTTGGGTTATACGCTTATGCACTATTTACTCTAATGGTTTTATGAATCAGGAGGATTACATTTATAGGAATTGTACCCACATTTGTGTGAAGGGAGAGTGGAAAACCATTTTGTAAAAAAGCCTCAGTACACCCAACACATATTCGAACTTTGATCTCCCCGTCATCGGCAGTCTAGTCTACTGCGAGGGTAGCGCATTAGACCACGCGGCCACCGAAACGGATGCAGATGTAGTCTACTACAGCTCTCTGTGGGACGTATTTGTTTATATGTTTAACTTCTACAATTTAGTTGAGGCATGTATATATATGGGTATTAGATAAAGGTGTACTAGTTTTCATAATGAAATATCTTCAGAAATATTTTGTTAATTTACGTGGGTTTGTATGCAAACAATGTGACAACATTGTTAGTTTTATTCTATTCTAACTATTTCCATTGCTATTATATTATAAATTCCAAAGCTCCTTTTTAGATTACCCTTTGTGTGTATAATTCAGTTAAGTGAAAAATTACAGCCTTGACACAGGAATCGATACCGTGACCTTTGACTTTGTGTTACAGTGCTTTAATACTGAGCAATTCTATTTAATCTTGTTTTCAAGGCTATATTTCACTAATAAGTTTTTGTATTGAGTCTAATAATAATAATAATAATAATAATAATAATAATAACAGGTGAAAGTTTATGCCACTCGTTACAACAACTAATGAGATATTAGCCTGAATATGGGACGAATCAGGATAAATCAATCAATGTTAAAGCAAATCTAAAAGTGACGGGCTGGATTCTCTTGTCCAGTTTGAGTTTTTTACTCAATTGAACTTTATTCAGCTATCAGTAGTGATCTAAGGACAATCACGATATATTACATAAATAACATAGTATAAGTTTATCTTTGTATATTTATATATATATCCTTGTTTTGTCGATTTATACACATGTTAAAAATCTAAAAGGAAAATAAAGAGACCCACATTGGTGGCAACATGGTCTACGACATCACTGTCACATTAGACTCGACAGCCAATGACGGGGAGACCGGGGTTCTAATCCTGGTCTGGTGTACTGAGGGTGGCTTTTCCCAAATGGTTCCTCACTCTCCCTCCATGCAAATGTGGATACACTTCCTCTAAACTAAACTTTCCTTGTCCCTAATACATTAGCGTAATCAGTACATAGGCGTGTAGGTAGTAAGACGCGCTACTAATATATTCATTTGTTGACCACTGTGGTTTTGGAGTAAGGTGCTCACCTTAGGTACCAATATACAGGGTTTCAAACCCGGTTGAGGTCAACGGATTTTTCTTGAGCGATACAAATCCGTGGCGCAATTTCCTTCGGAGGAGAAGTAAATCCAACAGTCCCATATCAATTGTGGCATGTAAAAGGAACCTGAAAGGTTTGTGAAGATACCTTTCCTGACGAAAATTGGTAGGATCTTTCACCCTCACGCATAGAAATTCATTTTGGAAGACAACGGAGAACAACCATACTTTTTGAACTAGCCTTAATGCATGGAGTTTCTACCAGATGGCTCAGTTAGCACTAACCAGCTGAAAGCCGAGTGAATGTCCAGTGCCAGATAAATACAAATCTTATCAAACAAACCTTAGGGTTTTTGACTTAAGAAAATATATATATATTTGTAACTATTTACGGTGACCTGGTGGTGTAGGGGTGAGGTGTCAGACTTATGTGCTGGCGGCCGGGGCTCAATCCTCGGTCCCGGCATAGATTTATCTGATTACCAAACCCTTCCTTCACCTCTGACAAGACATCTTGTGAATGTGGGGAATGCCAGACCTCCACCGTGGTTCGGATTCCACGTTAAACTGTAGGTCCTCCATTTCATCTCACAATCACCCTACCATTACACATTAGCGTAAGTGCGTAAAACCCGAAGGGCTAGTAAGACGTGGTGCTAATAATAATAATAATAATAAGGTAAATATTTTTTTAAACTTAATTCAAGATTTTCTTTAGCTTAGTAAGGCTCTCATCGGTGTGAACATTAATTAAACGCTAAGTGAATCTAGTCTTGTTTGCTGTTACTGGGTTTATAGGGGTTTGAAACTCGGCTGAGTACCTGAGCATTGTTTGTCATAAATGGTTTCCCTCCCTCCCGGTCCCACTAGCGTAGTTAAATCTGTATAGCCCAGACGATTAGTAAGACGTGGCAGGGGGAAATAATCTGTTGTACTAGTAATTATTCATATAGTTTTCAAAGAACTGATTTATTTTATGAATCTCATTGACTAGGAAACTAACCCCACACCTACAGATAAATTCGTAGATTCTAAACTACGTGAGCTATCAAGATTATGTTCTCATCAGGACAATCAGGCTTCCTTCATTAATTATACATTTAAGGCTATATCCTTAAACAGAAATAATCTCCCAATTAAAGTTAACACAACATTTTTAAGTACCTTTGATTATAACTAACAGTATGGTGAAGTAATCGTTGAAAATATTGATAAATGTTATTTAAATTACTGTGTAGAAAATACATATATACTCAGTTAATCGAACCTAATGTTGGCATAGTAAGGCACAGGTCCGTGGTTCAAGGTTATGCCTGACCACTTCGTTCACAATAGAATCATCTTATCTAATAATGATGAAACTTATGATAGTACAATGTTAATATGTAAAGTACACTTACGTAATAATTTTGTTCTATGTTTTGTCGCAATTGTCACGTAAAAAAAAAAGACACAATTTATTTAACTAAATCTCGTTTATCAGTTAAAGTTCTGTTTTTTGACCGTAAGTATAGCAGGTCTATGGCGTACAATTAATGTTTTCCAAAAAAAATGGGGCAAACTCAATCAGCTTCAATTTGGTTTATTCTTGTAAAAATGGAACCTAAATAATGAATTCTTATCCAAATGAACTTCACAGTTTTTTCGTGACAACTCCAGCTGTTTATACTGAAAGTATTTTTCCAACACTTGATTTTTATTTATTTAGCACCATGTTTTACTACCTGTTAAGCTTATACACATATGTATTAATTACGCTAATGAGTTAGGGATTATGAAGGTTAAATGTAGAAGATAAATATAAAATTTTGGAAAAATCACTCTCAGTACACCCAACAGGAACTCAAACCCCAATCCCTCTGTAATCGGCAGTCTAGTCAAACACGAGAGTGACGACTTAGGCCTTGTGGCCACCGAAGCAGATCACACTTAATTTATCACAGAGGCTTAACATCCTCTCTCGGCGCTAATATTGATGCATTTCCTCAAACTTATACCTCTCACACTTACCCCCTTACATAAAGTAGCTTTCCTGTATAATATTAAATTCAATACACTAAGAACAATAAAGTACCCTCGGTGAGAATTCGGAGACTACCTAAAAAGGCGGAATCTCCCAAGCCAAGTTTTGGAAACTTTGTATTCAAGAGCAAACGTTCTTGCCGCGTCCGATTGTGCAAGGAAGAATATAGTTCTTGAATCCCGGCAGTGCCATTGTCTAACTTGGAAGTGAGGGGTGTAAAAGGGGACAGAGAGTGTGTTTCAAACCTTACAATCACCGCCCCCCCCCCATCCCCAAACCCCACCCCATTACAATTATTGCACTCTAGGGAGGGTCTTGTGGTATAAACGCTGCTGTGTTTCTTGGACTGTTTCTTGCTACGCCTTAGAAAATGTATTCAGAAACAGTGTTTTCTTTAAAATAGGTATTTAACGGGCAAGATCTTCAAACACTGATTATCCAGTACACGACCTACAAGCTAAGTTAATACTAAAACATACAAAACACTCAGTCTCCCAGGTCGACAATTAACCAATTATACATTTACGGTCATGCTGGGATTCTAAGGCCATATCTACCGAGTTAGATAATTCAAACGTAATTAGTGCAATTATTAAGACCTTACTTTTAAACGAATCACAAATTATACTTTACTAAACGATACTTAGATTTTTAAACACCACGTCTTACTACCCATTAAGGTTATTCCACTATATAGCTAATTACGCTAGAGGGTTAGGAATGAGACAGGTTGAATTTAGAGAAGGAAAGGTACACGCATTTGAGTTGTGAGAGGGTTGTAAACCATTTAGTCTAAACCCCACTCAGTGCACCCAACTGGGATCAAACCACGATCTCCCTATCATCGGTAGTCATCTGTTATTCTAGAACCGCGTTTTACTAACCGTTCGGGCTATACGCTTGTATGTACTAATTACGCTAATGGTTTTAAGGATTATGAAGGTAGTGTTTGAAAGAAATGTACCCATATTTCCATGTAAGGAGAGTGAAAAACCATTATAAAAATTTATTCGGTATATTAGATCAAGATTCGAGCCTTGATTTCTCCATCATCGGCAGTATAGTCTATTCCAAGAGTAGCACCTTAGACCATGCGGTCACCGAGGCGGGTGACACAGTTAGATCATTCAAAAGTGTTTAATGAGATTGTTTAAATCTTATTTCATAACAAATCACACAATTAAACGTTAATTAACGATACTTAGTTGAATGTTTGTCTCGTTATCAAAATTAAAATAATATGTAAAACTGTTAGCTTACCATTAAAATGTACATGAAGTTTTAAATTAAGATACATTATAAAATAAAAACAATACAATACTTTGGTTTAACTAAAATTAATTAACATTGTATTTTTCCCCACGTCTTACCATCCATCTGGGCTATGTTAATTTTAATTAAGTTAATGGGGTGTAGGGATGAGGAAGGTGGGTCTTAAAGAACGTGTACTGTGTAAATGAACGTGGCTGAATGCGGCTGTGTTCCACTGAGTCAACGCTGCATACTCACCGTGCATGAGTCCTTGCCTCCCTGATCAACCCCCGCGCAGATCATGGAGGGGAAGAACGTGTACCCCTCCAGCTCCATGTGACACGTATTGTCGTCCACGATGAACACTTCTACTTCCATCAGGATATCAGACTGGGAGAGGATTTCATTGGAGGCCTGCATCATACACATAGCTTTTACAAATGATGAGGGAGGATCACTTTTACTGACGGGAGGGAGGATCACTTTTACTGACGGGAGGGAGAATCACTTTTACTGATGGGAGGGAGGATCACTTTCACTGATGGGAGGGAGGATCACTTTCACTGATGGGAGGGAGAATCACTTTTACTGATGGGCTGGGGGATCACTTTCACTGATGGGAGGGAGGATAACCTTTACTGACGGGAGGGAGGATAACCTTTACTGACGGGAGGAAGGATCACTTTCACTGATGGGAGGGAGAATCACTTTTACTGATGGGAGGGAGGATCACTTTCACTGATGGGAGGGAGGATAACCTTCACTGATGGGAGGAAGGATAACCTTTACTGATGGGAGGGAGGATCACTTTTACTGATGGGAAGGAGGATCACTTTCACTGATGGGAGGGAGGATAACCTTTACTGGCGGGAGGAAGGATCACTTTCACTGATGGGAGGGAGGATCACCGTCACTGATGGGAGGAAGGATAACCTTTACTGACGGGAGGAAGGATCACTTTCACTGATGGGAGGGAGGATCACTTTTACTGATGGGAGGGAGGATCACTTTCACTGATGGGAGGGAGGATCACTTTTACTGATGGGAGGGAGGATCACCTTCACTGATAGGAGGGAGGATAACCTTTACTGATGGGAGGGAGGATAACCTTTACTGATGGGAGGGAGGATAACCTTTACTGATGGGAGGGAGGATAACCTTTACTGATGGGATGGAGGATCCCTTTCACTGATGGGAGGGAGGATAACCTTTACTGACGGGAGGAAGGATCACTTTCAATGATGGGAGAGAGGATCACCTTTACAGACAGGAGAGAGGATCACTTTCACTGATGGGAGGGAGGATAACCTTTACTGGCGGGAGGAAGGATCACTTTCACTGATGGGAAGGAGGATCACTTTCACTGATGGGAAGGAGGATCACTTTCACTGATGGGAGGGAGGATAACCATTACTGACGGGAGGAAGGATCACTTTCACTGATGGGAGGGAAGATCACCTTCACTGATGGGAGGGAGGATAACCTTTACTGATGGGAGGAAGGATCACTTTCACTGATGGGAGGGAGGATCACTTTTACTGATGGGAGGGAGGATAACCTTTACTGATGGGAGGAAGGATCACTTTCACTGATGGGAGGAAGGATCACTTTCACTGATGGGAGGGAGGATCACCTTCACTGATGGGAGGGAGGATAACCTTTACTGACGGTAGGAAGGATCACTTTCACTGATGGGATGGAGGATCACCTTTACGGACAGGAGGGAGGATAACCTTTACTGACGGGAGGAAGGATCACTTTTACTGATGGGAGGGGGGATCACTTTAATGGGAGGGAGGATAACCTTTACTGACGGGAGGGAGGATCATTTTCACTGATGGGAGGGAGGATCACCTTTACAGACAGGAGGCAGGTGCATTTTCACTGATGGGAGGGAGAAACACTTTCACTGATGGGCTGGGGGATCAATTTCACTGACGTGGGGGAGGATCAATTTAATGGGAGGGAGGATCACTTTCACTGATGGGAGGAGAGATCACATTTAATGACATTGTTAGTAAAAAAATAGACAATTTGAAATACATATTTTTATTCGTTTTTTCATAATTCAATAACATGAATATGAATTGAATAACATAAAGGTAGGTATGATAATGGAAGTTTATTTCCCCACTTATGCCACCTATCCATGTCGTGTGCATGTTCTATCCAGTCCACCTCATTAAACCCTATCTTTTTCAGGTCAAGTCTAATGTTATCCTCCTATCTAGATATTCCCAGTGGTCTCTTCCCATTGGGTTTACCAATCAGTACCCTGAACAAGGTTCTAGATTCTCCAACTCGCGTTGCATGTCCGGCCCACCATATTCTACGAGACTTGACTATCCTAACAAAGTCTCGTGATGAGTACAGGGTATGTAGCTCATAATTATGTAACCTCTTTCACTCACCAGTATCTTAATCCCTTCCTGGACGAAATATATTCCTAAGCACCTTGTTTTCGAACACCCTACATTTACTTTTGCCATGTAAGGTACATTAGTACTACTATTAAAATATTTTACTTTCAACCCTTGAGGCCTTCACTAAGCCTTAGACACTTCCCAAATTGTTGACCCCCAACATTCAAAACCTTCTCGTTAACTAACAACTGGAGTTAGCTGGTCTCTTTGTTCACTTAGTCGAGAGGAAGGAGAATTGTACAGTCCTTACATCAGTCGCTCCCCACCCGCTGACGACGACCGGTGTCCCAGGAGCCAATGTTTCATTTTGAGCAGGTAATTCCACGGGCTGGACGTTTGGACCAAACTCGAGAGAAGCGTTCAACTGAAAAAATAATTACAAGTTAAGGGAAAATAAAAAATAAGAAACTTAAAATTAAAAGTGATCTCTCTTCCTGATCTTTTTATAAAAAAACCTATTTTTATTCAATATTAACAAAATTGTTATTTTTATTTTTTGTTTTTAGCACCGCGTCTTACTACGAATTCAGCCTAGTGGTTTAGGGATTAGGAAGGTTGAATTAGGAAGTATACCCACATTTGTGTGGAGAGAGAGTGGAAAACTTTTTAGGAAATCTAGTTACACCCAATCGTGATGAAACCACGATCTCACCGTCGTCGGCAATCTAGTCTATTGCAAGAGTAGCGCCTTAGACCATGCGGCCAACGAAGCGGGTTTATTTTGATTGAAATTAGCACCAGTGAACACGTGAGTCAAAGGCTATATTTTAGTTTTGCTTGGCTTGCCAGTGACGGGAAGGTATTGGTTTGAATCTCAGGTGGATGCACTGATATGTTTTAAATGTTTTTTTTATCACTCTTTCTTCCCAAAAATGTGGGTACACACCTTCTGGTCCATACTTTCCTTATCCATATTCCATTAAAATAAATATGTGGGTAGTCCAGCTGCGTAGTTAGACTTAAGGCATGGGAAAATCCACAACATAATTATTACACGTTTTAATCACGTAAAATTTCAAAATACTATTAATTTTAGCTAAAAAAATATAATATTTGTATTGATTTTTCAAAACATTGATGTATTTATTTATTTTGGAAACTTAAATTTTTGACTGATTCTAAAGAATTCACAAGCATTATATTCTTTAAATTATTTATCACGCCAGACAGATATGATCGATTTGAACAATATACTATGTTATTTTCATAAAAAATTACTTTAGACTACAATTTCCAATTCCGTTCTGTTTAAGTGGTTGATAAATGTTGTGCTATTTCTTACTGTCTTATTTCGAGCCCAAACCATTTTTCACATATTTTTAAGGATGTAGTAGGGTTTACAATAAACAATATTCGGAGTAAATGTCCTTGAAATTGCGTGGAGGCAAAGGGGAGAACCATTTATATAAAAAAAATATCTAACTACACTTAGACATGAACCCTGAACTAGACTGAAACCTATGTGTGCCACCAATGAGTGTAAATACTAGATTAAATTTATTGCTGACTTTGAGAGCATAATTAATTTTAATTAGGTCGATACACTTCTATTTGATGTGTATATATTTACACAATTGCTAATTTTAAGGGTCATCATCATCATCAACTATTTCCAGCCTGTGGCTGGGCCAGTTTAGTAAAATGCCTTCATGTTCCTCTATCCTTCCACCATCCTTCCTCCTTTAATTTCTTCCATTCTTCTCTTCTCGCTTGGTGACACCTTCTGCTACCTGTTCCTCCCATCTCTTTCTTGGACTCCCTTGCAGTCTTTTTTTCTACATACTTCATTTCCAACGTTTTCTTCGGCATCCTCTCCTCATTCATCCTCATTACATGCCTATACCATCTCAATCTTGCTTCCTCAACTATCTCCTGTACTCCCTGTATTAGTTTTAAGTGTGACTGTACTAATTACTTTAAGGAGAGCGATGTCCCATGCCATATACGTGTTGTCGAACTCCTCATGTATAATCACACTGTCCAAGTAATACACGGTCCCTACAGTGTTACGAATGTTACTTCCAGCTCGCACTGTCAGAGTGGACGGCTCATACCTTTAAAAACATAATATCAATATTAATATTAATATGAACCTATAGATAACATCGTCTTCTAAAGGTCTACCTATACTCTAGAGCAGTGGTTCTTAGACGGTGTTCCCCGGACAGTTGAAGACTGCTACGCACTTTGACTTCCAAACCAATAGAATGTCATGTTCTTTAAATTGAAAAATGACAACTAGACACGGGAATCGAACCCAGGACCTTGGGCTTAGTACACCAATTCTCTAACCACCTGACTATTCAGGAATACTCCCGTGCCCATGGTCATCATTCATTCGCATTTTAAGGTGGAGCCTGTTATGAACGTGTTAAAATCGTCTACAAATGTGTGATCAATTAGTAATCACGAACTATCAGATAACGCAGCCACCACTGACTCGATAGTTGGCTTATTGCTGCTAACAGTATAATGACAACTGTAGGAATGCTCATAACATGATGTATTAAATAACAAAGCTAATTTATATTTAAATATAATATTCCTTAAATTGAAAAATGACACCTGGACACGGGTGTTATACAAATTTTCCTTATAAACAAAAGTGTTCTATGAATTTCAAAAGGATAAGAACCACTGCTCTAGACGAAATTATTTTTAAATAATAATATCAGCAGCGCTAACAATATTATCTAGGTACAGAATAAACCGTAACAAATAGTACCCACTTCAGCAGTGGACAGGAGACACCAAAACAACTAAAAGAGTGCATATAAACATGTACCCTATTTTTTCTTGTTCCCGTGTTACAGCTAAGTGAATCCACTAAACTCTTTATATAACATACTGCCACATCACATCTGTCACGAGTAACCGGAACTTTCTTGAACGATTTCCTAAAAACATGTAAAGGGGTTTGCGGGTTCCTCAGGGTTAGATCCATTAGATTTTTATTTGTAGAGCCACTTGGAAAGAATTGTTTAGTCAACACCCATTGCCCCTTCTTCAACATATAAAGAAGGCTGCCAACGAATCCTAAAATCCCCTGATATTTTTGAAAGAGTGCGGTGTTTTAGACACAATGACTGCAGCCCTGCATTCAGTCCAAAGGTGGCAATTTTGAGCACTAACTATAATGTTAAGTATCTACACATTACTGGAGCACAAACATGACTATAACTTGTAAACAAGGACAAATGGTATACATGTTTGTATGAAATTGTTTCCAATGTGTATGTGTTTACTGTTCATCGCTGAAGTGGGTCGTCCTATCTTCGCACACCGAATATTACATTATATCCATTACTGTTTCCAGTTCATGTACTGGGTCAGTTTAAAAAAAAATTCTAACTATATATTTTTCACTACCAGCTGGCTAGACCTGTCGTAGCTTCATATGCCTTATACTTTAACTTAAGATTAGTACAGGCACAAAATCTAGTTTCCATCTGTCAATTTGTCAATGTGAAAAGGTAAACCCATATGTTCATCAATGATAAATATTCGATCATGCCAGGAATCGAACCAGGGACCCTTGGCTCACGCTACCGACTAAGGATATACACTCTGAATATATCGTGTTGAATGCCAGGCCTCCACCGTGGTTCGGATCCCACGTTAAACTGTAGGTCCTCCATTTCATCTCACAATCACCCTACCATTAACACATTAGCGTAAGTGCGTATAAACCTAACGGGTAGTAAGACGCGGTGCTAATAATAATATATCGTGTTAATATAGGAACTTGTATGTGTGTGTGTTGTGTATGTAACTTCCAATTTGTTACTTTTTTAAACTATCGCGTCTGGCCACCCACCCGGACTTAGCGCATTTTCACCACTATAATGAGGTAAGGATGAGAAATATACAGTTTTGAGGAAATATTCCTGCACTAATGCGGATAAATACTAAGCACACACAGCCGGGTTTCAAACCTTGATATCTCTGACACCGGTAAACAAGGAAAAGTGAGCCTGACATTTAATCTGCATACCTATCAATGAGAGTGACATCTAATTATTTAATTTTCACGAGGAGGATATTTTTTAGCACCACGTCTTATTCACTATCTGTTCAAGTTATACTTCTATGTTTTAATTACGCTATTGGGTTATGGATTAGGAAGGCCTAACTTAGAGGAAACGCACCCAAGTTTGCGTAGAGAGTGAGAGAGAGTGGAGAACAATTTAAGAAAATTATTATTATTATTATTATTATTAGTACCACGTCTTACTACCCGTTCGGGTTATACGCACTTAAGCTAATGTGTAAAGGTAGGGTGATTGTGAGATGAAATGGAGGACCTACAGTTTAACTTGGAATCCGAACCACGGTGGAGGCCTGGCATTCCCCACATTCAAAAGATGTCTTGTCAGAGGTGAAGGAAGGGTTTGGTAAATTTAGGAAAAACCACACTTAGTGCACCCGACTAGAATCGAGCCCTGATATTACTGCTTGACTTGCAAACAAGCCTTATTCTACTAGAAAAAGTACAATGCCCAATATTTCTGCAAACGATTCACCAATGAAAGATCCTTTTCAACCATGCTAGGCATCTAAACCGGGACTCCTGACTCTGTAGGCAGACGCGACACCAGGTGACAAGGTGTCAAATACCAAGTGACCTATTTAATGTGCTATGGAATAAAACGCTAATAAAGGTCCGTATTTTAAAAGTTACTATAGCAAAAATATTTTTGATCAAAATATAGAAAATACTGGTTCAATAGATACGTTTGGTTTAGTTTTATACAACTGAGAAATTATTTAATATTTGTCATGAGTATGGTGAGATTTGAACACGAACTTTTAAATGAGATAAAAATCCTTTTTCAAGTTCCACTACGTCCATGATAAATATAAAATAGAGTTGTTTTGATTATTATGCGCAGAAAATTTAACTAAACATAACTTCTGTAAAAATATTTGTATTTTAACCTAAAAAGAATTTTGTTAAAAAATTAATGCAAGTATATATCTATCTATCTTAACTCTCATTAATATCCATCCCATCGTAGATAGCATTTCGCTTACCCGTAAACACAGTGGGCAGCTGTCAGAATCCAGTCAGCGCTTATAACGGAAGCACCACACTGATGAATACCGTATGAACCCAATGATACCTGTTTCAAAACACAATTCACCATGTCATATTTTAACAAACACACACAATAGATAGCAAAACCACTTTTTTATATTGTTTATAAAATATATCCTGTTTTTATAATTCAGCTGAACAATCAAGTCACTCATAATTTTAAAACTACACAACTGATCTATAAGTCCATGTTAAGGAAATAATTATTATAGCCTAAAATAGTTTAACATAAGACACATTTTGTTGACTAGATATAAAACTGTTGTTAAATTTTTTAAATATTATTATTATTATTATTATTATTATTATTATTATTATTAGCACCGTGTCTTACTACCCGTTCGGGTTATACGCACTTACGCTAATGTGTAATGGTAGGGTGATTGTGAGATGAAATGAAGGACCTACAGTTTAACGTGGAATCCGAACCACGGTGGAGGCCTGGCATTCCCCACATTCACAAGATGTCTTGTCAGAGGTGAAGGAAGGGTTTGGTAATCAGATAAATATTTGCCGGGACCGAGGATTGAACCCCGGCCGCCAGAATAGAAGTTTGAAACCTTATCCCTAAACCGCCAGGTCAACTACAATTTTAAAAATAAATTTATTTACAGTGTTTATATGTGTGTATGTGTGTGTCTATTTATATGTGAACATCGTGGTTTAGTATGCTTTTGGTTAATCCGGATATTTACACTAGTGTGCAGCGACGAGAATATTGGAATTTAAAGAAAATGTAATTGCTTTTGCGTAGATAGAGTGTGTGAATCCATTTAGGGAAAAATTACCTCAGAGCACCAGAATATATATAATCAATTTAAAACCACCCATCATTGACAAAGATGACAAAAGGAGACTGATGCCATTATCTATATGCCCAATGACTTGAATCATTTTACAATGCTTTTTATTTGATTGAAAAGCGAATGTAACTCTAAAAGTAGATCTAAAGTAACAATTTTTATTTACCATTCAACTCAAATATAGGCATTTTTTGATGATGGCTTATTATATTTTTACTCTCTCGCTATCTTACAGGTAGAGAAAGTATTGCGATCGTAAAAAAAAAAA
>CABEEJ010000618.1:128096-143261 GCA_901482245.1 Timema douglasi
TGATTACAGAGCTTGAACGCTAACCACTCTACCGCTACCATCTCGTGCTTATAGTCGCAACGCACCGGTACATATTTGATGCGTCAAACTTCTCTTGCGATTTTCTCAAAAACGCCTAAGTAGTACGCCTTACTACTTGCTCATTATGTTGTCCTAATGGACTACTATAAGTGTACAAAGTTTGAAGATAATCCGTGATCCGAACGTCGTGGCCTCCCCTTGTAAGAGTAATTTAATAAAGGGTGAAAATTAAAAAAAAATTGATTTTCTCAAAATCGTCTCTTAAAACTTTTTATTAAAATTCGTATCTAGGCGTTGATTAAGATTATAAATAAACTGGCTATTTTCATTTTCCCATGAAAATGACTTTTAGGGTTATTTTACAGAGATGGAAATTTCAGTATCTCCGCAACTTATCATTGCAAAATTGTAATAATATTTAGCACTGCGTTTTACTACCCGTTCGGATTATACGCTTTAAGTACTAATTACTCTAATGGATTAGGAACTGGGAAGGTTGAATTAGAGGATGTGAACCCTCATTTGCGTGGAGGTAGAGTGGAAAACCACTTAGGAAAAACCACCCCCAGTTCACCCGACCGAGATTCGAACCTCGATCTCCCCGTCCTCAGCAGTCAAGCTCAACACGACAAGCGCGTTAGACAACTACGCCACCGAGGTGGTTTGCAAAATTGTAGTACTACTAAAAATAAAAATAAACTATTATATGAAATATATTCCTATAAAACCAACAGTCTCTGAAATATTGGCAAATATATTAATACAATTTTATGAGCTTTACTTGTAAAGAGATACTACTTAATTTTAACGCAATTATTTACCCAATGCCATAGAATAATTAAATATAAGTAATGATCTCAAAAATCTTATGTTGTTTTTCCTTAAACCTCTTAGGAGAAATGTCTGTTGTACAACAATGATCTCTCTCCATTTTTGACTAATTAGTCAATATTTACATTTTTTATTAGTCAAAATTTATAAATGAATAATTTAATAGCAATGCGATGACATGAAGATGTACAACACCCAATAAAAAGTCGAAAATGTTAACCAGAAGTCGAAACTTTAATAAGAAGTGTTGACCCTTGTGGACCCAATATTGATCTTTTTTATCAGTCAAAATAAAATGAGGACATTTGTTCTTTAAAAAAAATTATAAAATTTAAAACCGGGACTCGAAAATGTTTTACATGTGTATATTGCAATATTTTCTTGTTTTTGCTAGTGTATATTCCTTCGTTTCACATAATATATTACGAGTTTTGAGTAAATATCTCCATTTTTAAATAATAGAGCTAAAAAGTCCATGTGGAGTTCCGTATCATTTATTTTAATAGTAACTAGGAATGATAATTTATTTTATTTTATCTTCTGCAAGGTTTGGCTGCCTAAACCAAAATTTTCATTAAAACCTATACAAAATCAAGATATATTATAATTTTTATTGCTTTATTAGGTATATTTATTTTAAAATGGTTTTAATCCTGTTTGTCTAAAATATACTTTTATTATATTTAATCAACAGAAAAACAAGAAATAATCTCAATTAAAAATTTCTCAAATATTTTGCATTTTGAAATGTGAATTATTATGATTCTTACGTTAATATCATCCTCACGATTTAGATAAAATTATTGTGCATATGTAAATTGATGTAAATTGTAATAAGCTCATTTATATCTATGTATGTAATTACCTGGTATGGAAAATCAATGATGGATGCGTTTTGGCCTCCTATTATTCGTCCATCGATATATTTTCCCTCCGCTGAAATGTCAGTTAATTAATAACTTCAGCTGACGTCAAAGTCAAACATTTATAGGACCAGTGAAACATATTAGATTAATGGCCTACTTTATTTTATTTTACATTAGTTATTATTACAACCAATAATAAAGTGATGGCTCGTGGATTTTTAGCAGGGCAAGAAGTCAAACTGTTCCCTTAGTTTTAGTTTCCATTTGGTCAACCATGCTCAAAATAAGGTAGCAGGAAAATGATTTATATCGGTTTTAAAGGTCAAGTTTGATATTATACAGGGGGTCTACATACAAACAGTTGAATATTGCAATTATGCCAGGTCTTGCCTTTTCAGGCAACAACTCACGAGATGCTTTGATTTCAAATATTATTATTATTATTATTATTATTATTATTATTATTATTATTAGCACCACGTCTTACAACCCGTTCGGGCTATACGCAGATTTCAAATACGGTTTTGACGGCTGAAATTTCATATTTCATATTTGTAAAATCTGTTTTAAATCTGCTATTGCATAAAAATATTATTAATCATGCTAAATAGTTAGTGTTTATAAGTACAAGGAGATTAGTATTTTCTTTTAGCCATTTTAATATAATTTTAATTTGTTTAGGACTATTTGACAATAAGACAATTCTTATATTTAAATTTATTTTGATTATTATTTACTGTTTAATTAATTCCACATATTTTACATGAAATTATATAAACAGTAAGAGATTATAAAATTATTTCAATTTAACGATAGTTGAATATGTTTTATATCTCCATATTAGTTTAAATTTATTAGATATTATTGGCCACTTACCCGAGCAAACTACTATAAATACAAGTACAATAGCTAAAAAAAACATTTTTGAGCAAATATACCACTACAAAACTAATATAAAATAGGTAATATTAAAAATTATCTAATAAATGGATTTGGTATTTCAATTTATAAGTCTTTTACCCATGATATTATCTTTTGACTGATAGCATATCTATAAACGATCGTAAGTATTACATCAGTATTTCGAATATTGCTCCAGATTTAAAAACTACACAGGTATAATCCTATTTTCATAGGAAGAACCATATCTGACAGATATAAAAACTACTATATCTAGTTTCACCTATTCTTTATGTCAAGTCATATTATCTTCAGCTTTCACTTTTGAAATATATATACATATATATATATATTATCAAACTTAAAAAATATAACTAATAAATATTAAAAGGTAAATGTTGACAGAAAAAAATATTTTAAAAGCTTCTTCTCACGCAAATCCTATTAGTGCTGATTGCCACACATATCAATGTTTTATAAACTAATTTTTTATCAGACTGATGTGTACCTAGCTACAAATTTAATTATCCATATACGATGGTCCACGTTTTACTACCCATGAAGGAAATGTACTATTATTTGCATTTAGCTAACGTGACAAAGTATTTAGTAAACCTTATTAAAGTTCCAACCAGGTGTAAGATGTACTAACAAAGTTCCTGTCACCGGCAAACTATTCAAAATGGGACAGAAGGCTATTTATTACAATTCAATTAGTAACTGACCTGCTTCGGTGGCCGCATGGACCAAGACATCACTCTCGCAGTAGACTAGACTACCGATGACGAGGAGATTGAGGTTTGAATATTGGTCGTGTGTAATGAGGGTGGTTTTTCCTCAGTTTTTTTTAATGTTCCCTGCACGAATATTCTGGTTTACTCTTTCTAAATTAAAACTTCCTAATCTCTGGCTCAATATCGTAATCAGTATATAAGCGTATAACCTGAACAGGTAATAAAATGTGGTGCCAAAAAATAAATAAAAAGATAGTAAATGGCCAAGCTGCTCTGGCTTCATATCTAGCTGTACTGTCCAAGATTAAGCCAGTCTTTAAGGTAGAATGGAAGTAGACGTGAGAAAAAGACAGTGCTTTTACAGTTTTTATGGTAAAACTTTTTTTTGCCAAAATAAATAAAATATTGCTCCAGTACAAAAAGTTTTTTTAATTTTCTTCACTTGGTGATATCAACAGTTGTTGAATATTTGTCATGAGCATGTTTAACAAACTTTTTAAATTAAAAGATAAAGTTGTCATTAAATTCCAGAACACTCTTGACAGATATTCAAGACATATTGAGGTCATCGTGTGAAGAAAATTAAATTCTTTGTTTGAACTGAAGTAATGTTTTAATTATTTTAGCCAAAATATGTTTTACTATAAAACCTGCAAACACACTGGACTTCGTTCGCGTCCCCTTCCATGTCACTATAAGTCGTGTGCCAATATATCTACAGTGGGTCTAGAAAGTGAACGGTTAATACTCGAACTAGCAAAAATCAATTAATTCTGACCTACTTTATTCTCTTATCAAATTTATCAAGCTATATTTGATTCCAGGGCTCCTCAGATATTGTTAGTAATTAATAAAACAAAACAAATTAAATATTTCTATTATTTACAAGGCTCTCTCAAGATGTGGAGTATTTCTCTTTACACAGTAAAATCATCTTTTCACTGAAAATACAGATGTTCATGGTTTAAATATGCTGAAACATCTCAAATTATTACAGCTTACGAACGCAGATTTTCTTCTATAGTTTGGACTCCCGCATCCACCCTAAAAAGTGGTAAAACCACAAATACTCTCCTAAAATAACAAAGTACGAACAAACCAACTGAAAACAAAACCTTTAATAACAAACCCATGCGCCCATAATTTTATCGTTTTTTAAATTCAATTTGTTTTAAAGCTTTTTATAGCTTGTTGAAAACTAACATATATAGGATCAATGTTTGAGTTTTTATAGGTGAAGAAATAGTTTTGATGAAAACCAGTTCAAAGCAAATACTTTTTTTAAAGTAGGGGCTTTCATGTATGAAATGAATTCATAAATTATTATATTTATCTTGGTTGATAACAAATCTCTAAGATGGCTTCCGTGTGATAGTATGTATAAGCGCAGAACATAAAAAAAAATCATAAGTGGTAAAGATAAAGTAAGTGATTATCAATTACGTAAACAAGTTTAAGACCCATATCGGTGGGCACGTTGATTAAAGGGTTAACAACTTTTGGTCTGCTTTTCTGGTGGCGGTGAGGTTAAGGCTCTAATTCAAGCTGAAATATCTGGTTGTGGTTTATTCCTAAATAGTTTTCTACTTGGATTAATAGACCAAAACAATTCTTGTCTAAACTAACTCTATTCCTCTAACGCGTTTCTGGGATGCACTCTTGAAATGTTCCAGAACCATTGTTCATGCCTGAATACTCCCCTACAAGAGCCGACTTGGCGAGGCACCAAACTCAACCTCTTTAAAAAAATAAATCCCAAAATACCGACATAGTAGCCAAGCAGAAATCAATATTTTCATTTCTTGAATCTTTATATCTACATGTATTTGGCAGCAAAACTCACCCTTTTATCCCTATACTTATTTATTCCCCCTCCTCTCCTCAAATGTACCAGCTGTCGAGTCAATTTGACCTCGTGCGAATAAGACTCTAGGATCGTTTGTTTGGAGGGCTAGAAGAAAAGGTTCCTCATCCCTCATTCCTTGGCGCTGTGTTCAGGAAATAAATATAAAAACGAAAGAAGACGAATGAAGAAAGAGAAAAGCTAGAAAAATTGTTAGAAGGGTGCAAGAAAAAGGGCGGGTTAAGACGGGAGAACATTGCAAGTCCGGATGTGAAGGATATTTTGTTGTTGTTGTTGTTGGTAGGACGGGATTGTAGGGGTAGGGGTTTGTTATATTGGGTGGCGGTAATAACGTCAGTCCGTCAGATGTAGAACTATGTCGTAGAAAGGAAGTGGGTAAAGTTTTTATCCATGATGGAGAGAATCAGAGTTAACATTTTCTCACCTTTTGGTACAGTCATGGGTGCAAAATATTACAATTATTTGACGAAGTAAGTAACTTGTTCTTAATTCTCTCTCTCTCTCTCTCAATCGCTCTCTCTCTCACACACACACACACACACACACACACACACACACACACATACACATGTGTATCTAGAATTATTACCTGCAATGAAACTTTATAATTGTATCTTGAAGTTTATATTCCCCATATTCAACTAAAATGATTTTGAAGAAAAACCTCATGTTAATTATAGATTTTGAGTGTAAAAACCATAATTTTATTGCCATGAATTAAAATATTTTATAATTTCTAGTAGATCTCATATATTCATATATATTATAGAGGACGATTATTTATGTTACTAGATAAGCTTAAAACTATCCATAAATTCATTAAAGTTCTCAGAAAGCTCTAAATGTTCAAATACATTAATGGAGGACTTAATTAAAATCCCAGACCGGTACTAGAAAATTGTATTAATAAGATTGGCTGGGCCTGGGAATCATAGTTCAATCCAAGGCAATACAAATTGGGTAGATAATAGTGAGAAGAAAGGTTTGTAAGATGGATGAGGTGTTAGGGGCCAGTTGGTTTTGAAACTAATAATTTTTTCTGTTCATCCTCGTATGTATCCTCCTAGTTATATGATTATTGAACTTAATCATATAGGTAGCGTCATGTGTAATACTTTAATAGTTCTCCGAGCTACCATGAATAGGTATTGTACAACGAGGGAAATTAAAAACACATAAGCTTGTTTGAAACATGCAAAGTAACTAAAATTTTAAAAATAATTATTTAATATGTTTTTGTACTCAAAAGGTAGTCTAACAAAATGGAATTAATTAATTCATGAAATAATGTCTAAGTTTATTTAAGAGCTGTATTACAATAAAAATTATTATTCATATTTAAAACTCAAATACGATACTTTAAATGTGTGCCCAACCAGGGTATGCAAAATTTAATTTGTAATGACAACTTTGTATTAGAGTAATTTCCATGGTCATTTCGTTTGTTGTATAATTCTAGCCACCAATAGTGAATAAAGTAAGATGAGCTCAATGTAAAGAAAAAATAACAGTAGTACCACTTGAAGGAATTTAATTAGTTCATTACTTACGTCATTCAGTACACAGCAGTTATATATTTCAATATGAAGACGGCCAAACATTCATGTTTTCTTAAATAAGTAGAGCAATGACATTAATTGGATATCGGTGTGGATCTTAAATATTTATTTATTATTTAAAGTTCCAAAATATGGCCCGATTTTTAACACCTTGGTTGGTCTACCATATAGTTTTGTGTATTTAATGCGATGGATTGTGCACTGAGTGAAGTCACAAGCTCAGTCAATCAGATATGTGTTTCCATCTGGCCTATACTTCTATTCTTTTTGCATTGGATGAGCTTGCTTATTTCGGGCAGAGCGGAGTGTGTCTCCACATTATTTAAGAACATATTTTCAAAAGTGGTGTACTCATTATTTCAAAAAATCCTATAGATAACTTATAGTTCCGTTTAGTCATGTGTGACTTTTAATTTTTTCCGAAGATGTAATAATATTTTTGATATTTGAGATATAACATTAAATTTGCGATATAGTATGAGAGAAATATGGTGTAAGACCTAGGATGAAATAAGCATGATGAGAGACAACTTTGAATGTATATGACTCTGTCTCGATACCAGGATATCCTATTCAAGTTTGAGATCTGTCCTGATAATCTGATTCTATTCTATTACAATATTTATTGTATTTTTTTAATATAGAAATAACTTAACTAAGCAATTTAATAAGGAGCTAGTAGCTCTAATTTGATCCTTCTATATTATCATTAACAATGATAAATATGAGATTTCGTTTCAATAAATTATAATGAGGATAAGTAAGTAATTAAGTTTAAAATGATTGAGATTTATTGCTTATTAATTATGATAAATTGTTTTGAGTTAGTTTTTAAGTAGTGTTCTTGATGTTTAATATATATATACATACATATATATGTATATATATACATATATATATATATATATATATATATACATATACATACATATATATACATACATATATATACACACATATACATATATATATACATATATACATACATATATATATATTGAGTAATGTTAAATATTTCGTATATTTTTAATGAAGACTTGTTATAGCTATATTAAACATCTCATATGACTATCATTTATGTGTTATATTGACCTTAATATATATGTAAATACATTATTTTAAAGATTGAAATTAAAATGGCTCATCCTAAGGTTTAGTATTCTCATGATTTCAACCTTCAATGTAAATGTTACTACCATAAATTGTTATCATTTGGTTTTATATGTTTACCCTGCTAGGGTAATTAATTAAACATTTAAGTTTAATTTGGCCACTAACGAGAACTAATAATTTCTATGAGCATTTTTCAAGTTTAGTCAAACCATATTTTTTTTCAGCGTTTTAAAACATATATTTATAGTATCCGACTTTAAAAAAAACACTTAATCAGACATTTAAATTAATCAACAGACAACGTTTTAATTATTTAACTACTGTTCAACGTTGAAGCAAATTATCTTAGACATAAATTATCGTCAACCTCGATTGGGTATACGAAAACATTTTTATTTTATATTAAAATACTCTCTACTATATATAAAAAATGCACGTCAAAACAGACTGTACTTTTTAACGATTAAAAAAATTGCCAAGAAATTTTAGAAAATATCTCTTTTTTTTATATAGAAAATAAAATTGAAGCTAGTTACTTCATAACTTCTATATATTTTTTCCTCTTTTTTATCCTGTCCCAAGTAAAACTTTGGAATGTCGCCATAAGACAAGTTTTCTGTAAAGGAAGTGCCAGTATCTTTAGAGGAAAGAAAGAAGCCGTTAGTTTGAAGTTTTCTGTATGTGGACTTCACAGTTTGTGTCGCTACATTAAAATGTTCGCCGGTGATTTCCACCCAACCTCCTTTAACCTTAAACACCACAATCGGCCTCTTAAAACTATCTCAGACAACTTAGGATCTGAACTAGGAAGTCGTTTAAAAATAAAAATAATGGTCGTTGAGATTATGCTATGGATACGGATGGTGGCACCGTGTTGTGTATTTCTTATATTCTATTTTACACCCCAATCGTGCTATAAACAACTTTTGAAATGGCTGTAACTAATATATGGATCTATTTAACGAACAACTTTAGATTGACGAGAGCTTCATTAATATACACGTGCGTGATTATTTTTGATTGTATATATATATAATTTAATATTGATGGAAGTTTTTATTTGTACTGGTGGCTGCCTTAGCTATGAGTGATGGATGATTCTGTGCAGGGTGGTAGAGCATTTGAGCATTAAGGCAGAAGTAGTGAGTTAAAGGTAAATGTTTAGGTGTCATTTTTCAACTAGGCTAACTTACTCTATAAACATTAAGTGCTCGAAAGTGCATTGCTGTACTTATAAAAGTAAGCCACCTATTCCTATCTTGATCTAGTTCTATACCGTCCATTTCATTACACCCTATCTTCACAAGTTTGTTTTGATGTAATCCTACCATCTGTGTCTATGTATTCCCAATGGTATCTTAACCATTGAATTTGCTAATCAGTACCCTGAATCCAGTCCTAAATTCTTCCATATGTGCAGCGCCATAATCTAAGAGACTTAATTATCCTAGCAATGTGTTGTAATGAGTACAGATTATGAACAGGGTAACTAACTTATCTTTTTGTAACATTCTTCACTCATCAGTAGTATCATCCCTTTTTGGACTAAATATCTTCCTAAGCACCTGGTTTTCAAACATACTATGTTTTAAGACATTGTTGGATTTAATGATCTAATTTATAGTGAAGGGGTTTTAAGTATATTTAGATTAAATATACACATCTTAGCGTATATAAAGAGAGGGGCTTGTTAAAATCACAGCAATAAATCACGTAGTGCAAATAATACCCAAGCCAAGGGTTAGAGCTTGAATTGATCGTTAGTGGCAATCCATTTTACTCTGGACATATACATTGATAAACAACCCACATGTACTAACAATATAGTTTACTGTGAGTACATACATATATAAACAACACACATGTACTGACAATATAGTATACTGTGAGTACATACAAATATAAACAACAAACATTTACTGACAATATAGTATACTGTGAGTACATACATATATAAACAACAAACATTTACTGACATTATAGTATACTGTGAGTACATACATATATAAACAACACACATTTAGTGACATTATAATATACTGTGAGTACATACAAATATAAACAACACACATGTACTGACAATATAGTATACTGTGAGTACATACATATATAAACAACACACATGTACTGACAATATAGTATACTGTGAGTACATACATATATAAACAACATACATGTATTGACAATATAGTATACTGTGAGTACATACAAATATAAACAACACACATGTACTGACAATATAGTATACTGTGGGTACATATTTATTATTATTATTGTTATTAGCAACGCGTCTTACTACCCGTTTGTGTTACACGCACTTACGCTAATGTGTAATGTTAGGGTAATTGTGAGATGAAATGGAGAACCTACAGTTTCTCGTGGAATCCGAACACACGGTGGAGGCCTGGCCTTCCACATATTCACAAGTTGTGATTAATACACGTCTTGTCAGAGGTGAAGGAGGGATTTGGTAATCAGATAAATCTGTGCCGGGGCCAGGGATTAAACTCCAGACCCCAGCACAGAAGTCTGACACCCTACCCCTAGGCTTCCAGATCACCCAGTGTATATATAACACTTGTACTGACAATATAGTTTACTGTGAGTAAATAAATATATTTATATATATATATCACAAATTTACTGACAATCTAGTCGACTGATAGTATTTACATATATAACTAAGCGGGTTTGCCACATAACTGTAAAAGAGGATTAAGGACATTCTGTGGACATGAACAAGTCAAAGACGAATCAGAATATTCTTTTTAACTCACTTTAATATTTAATTTTATTATAAGAGCAAAGTTCAGTGTAAACTGTTAGATAGATCATCAATTCACATACTTTTTTGAAAACCATTGGCCCATTAATATCTATCAATTTTTGTTGAAAGAATTTAATAAAAAAAATGTTAAATAACGATAATATTTATGTATAACCTTGTATATAAAATACTTGAGAGATGATTATTTTTTGTTGGAGAAAACCTGGAAAAGTCAGGAAATTTAAAATATAAGTGCATCAACCCTGTTTAAGGCTTAAATATCACGGTACACTGTATGTATTATTCACTGGTATAAGCAGGGGTAGATTAAACTTACCGGAATTAGTTCTTGCTGCTAAGGATCAACGATATTAGGGCCGCTTGATAAATAAATATATGTTAACTTCATCAAATTTACTTTTAAAAAAATGTATATAATATTCCATAAATTAAAAGCAAATAGTTTAATTATCAAAAATAATAATAAAAAAGTCAGAACCACTTAAAATAAACAAGAACCTTAATCAACCTAAACATATTTATTGATTCAAATTCCAGTTCTTAGGAATTTATTTTTAGTTTTGCGGTTCTGGTTCTCGATCCAGCTTGGTTCTCGATCCAGCTTGGTTCACTGGCTCTAAATTTATTATATTTCAATCTTTTTCCATTTTTAAAAGCTTTTACGCTATCTGATTTAATCACTATAATCACAAAAAATAACTCGATTTAAGTCATCCATAGTTTGCTCATATCATCAAATTATATTTCCAAAAACCTCAGTAATTTATTTAGAGCAACATAACGTTCATTGTCAACTTCCGAGTCTTGTATGTGGTTAGAAAGAGAAAATTAAGAAAAAAATGGGTAAATAAATTGTTAAAAAAAATTGTAAACAAACGACCTCATTTTAGGTTATTTTCAGCAGAGAAAAAATATTATATATATATATATATATATATATATACACACATTTTTTTTTCGAGGGAGAAAAGAACCACCCCATCCACGCAACAAAATTACTCTTCCAGAAAATTATTCTCTTGAATTCTCTTCTGTGTTTACGTGTAAAGTAACCTTTTAGAACTAACTGTTTCACACGCAAGGGGAAGTTTTATAATCAACGCTAAGTTTAGAAGGACTACATGAGAAAAACAAATTTTTTTTGTACTGATCTATAAAATACAAGCATTATACACACAATATTAACACAAAAAGTGCTACCACTTCATAAATTGGAAACACTAAAACAAAGCGTGCTTTGAAAGTAAATATTAAGACCATTGTTTTAACGTGTGTTCATCTTCAGGTTAGATGAATTTTAATCAAAATATGTGTTTTTATATCTTCTGCTCTTTCCAAAGCTACGAACACCTGACCTTATGATAGGCGTTGGACCTGTGATGACAGAGGAGGACTATAATAATGACACGTCTGTGCTACATACTCGTAAATCTGAAGTTCAGTTTGCCGAAGGAACTCCTGAATATGAATATACTAATCTCAGATCATTTAGTGGGTACTCTTTCCATGTACCGATGAGATTAGGGGAGAGTGATAGTCAATATGACGGGGTAGAACCCAATTTTAGCCTTACTTAAGACTAACCAACTAAACCCTGGGGACCACGATAATTATTCACCTTTAGAGAATAGTCCCCTGATACCAGCCGGGAATCAAACACAAGACCTCTAGATTATCAGCCAGGGGCTCTGATCTCTAAACCAAGAGGTCGGATAGAGAAACACTATGAAGGCTTGTAGTTCCTTAGAGCTGTAGGATGGAAAATATATTCTTTAACTCTCCAAACGTGATTTAATGATTTTAATTTAGTCATCCTGGCTTTAATAATGTTGTAAGTTTGATTAAAGTATCATTTTGAGGAAAAGTAGCTGAATTTGGATTGAAGGAGGGTGAGAAATTATATAAAAAGATATGCACAGAAGACCCAGCCAGGCTTTGGACTCAAGACCTCCCACTCAACTCATCCTAGACCAGACGAGATTACACAGATATTTAGTCCACGTTTCCTAAGATGCGGATGTCACAATTTTGAACTACCAAATACAATTATTTTAATCCATATGTTTTAGAAAAAAGGTTATTTAACTTACTCAATTTATGGAAGTTAAGGGTAATTATTAGAGGCTAGGGAAAATTTACTCCAAAAAGCGTGTAAAGGTTGTCAAAATATAACAGTGATAAAATAACTAAGCAAAAAAACCAAATATTTAAAACAAAAAATGAAGTCAATGTTAATAAATTGTTTTATATGTAATAGTATTGAAAGGAATAATCTAGTAAATAAATAAAAAAATTACACCATGTAGTTAATAAATTACACATCCATTTATTGTAAAACGTGATTTGGGTTAGATATTGAAATTTTAAAATTTAGCGAAGCTCACTTTATTTTTTGCTTTCAATTTATTAGCCAATTTAATGTAACGTAACATGTTTTCGTTTTATTTGAAAAGTATTTTATTTACAAATTATTATTTGAATCTCGTTTTTGTTTTATATTACTGATACCTATTTACATAAAAATGACTCTTATTAATTTGTAAACCAGATCCACAAAATATACGATCCCTCTCAAATTGGCTATATTTTATTAACTCTGTCTAAATTGCTCTTTTTTTCCCCCCTCGTTTGATTTTACCACCGATCCGGGCTTTAGGCATAACATTGTTCTTAACGACAATCTCTTCGATCCCATTTGAACGGAGTTGTTCAAAAATAGCACACACAATTATTTAAAATATTGTTAAAATTGACATCTATGACAACTATTTATAAATGTTTAGCTTTAAAATATAATAAGACGTATTGCCATGTGCAAAACCAATTTCTCTCGATTGTGTGGTACTTAAATTAACTAAATGTTATTTTTACACTTTAGCTTATTTGATAGTGTGTATGTTGATCCAGGGTTTCAATTATAGGCTTGTAAAAAATATTCATCACTGAAGCTTAGGTTTACTCTTTCACAGGGATTATTTAAAACCCTGGGGATTGTTTGTTGTTAATTAGAGAGTAAAATTAATTTGTAAGTCGTGTGCTGATATAAATTGGAAAATTCCCGCTAAATAAACCAAATAAAATAATTATTATTTGGTAAATATAGTACAGTATATAGCCCGATAGCCCTAGAGATCACGTTTTAAAACAAAACAAAACCAAACCATACTAAATCTGTCTCTACGTATTCATAGGCCAATCTATATGTTTTGCAACTATCACTTTTAATGGATGACGTTCATACATAAAACTTCAAGATAATAAAAGTAATTTTGTTAATGTTGGCTCCTCTGCATTTGTTTGGATCAGCTTTTAAAGGTGTTTCTTAAGGAAATTCAACTATGTATCTAATAAATTAATCAGATTCTGATGTTATCAATCTCAATGTATATTTAAGCGTTGGAAATACTCTTTTAGTTAAAAGTTTTTGCCATAGTCAGGAGATGGAATAAAGTGAAAGTTTGAACAATTTAAAATACAGCACCTGGCCAGTGAGGTTCACGATATGTAAAGGGTTATTAGTTAGAGATGTAACCCATATTAAGGATCACAATTATTCGAAAAATTTGAAAAGATACACATTGATGTGAAAGTCGACACTAGGACCCTTGGCTTTGCCTGCCAATGCTCTACCACTGAGCTATCCAGGACTCAAAACATGCCATAGTTTTAAGGCAAAGTCTGTGATGGACGTATATCTCTCGTCATTAACAATGAACCATCAGTTACCACAGTCACCGGTGACTCGGGAGTCAGCCATCACAGATTCTGCCTTAAACTATGAGTGAGGAATGACCCATGGCACGGGAAAAATCCTGACTATCTCAGTGGTTAGAGTGAATGTGGCGGATTTTATTCCTCACGTAGATTAAAAAAACAGGCAATGTGTAATTGATTCTAAATTCATTACACTTTTCTTCCCATGGGATTATAATCTGAATACGCAAAAAAAAAAAGAAGTAATAATCTACTCCGCGTCTTGTTACACACCCGGGCTATACGCATTCAACTACACTAATGAAGCAGGGGTGAGGAAGGTGTAATTTCAAGTAAATGTACCCAAGTTTTTGTGGAATGAGAGCGAGGAAGCATTTAGAAAATAACACCTCTAATAAATCCTGTTGGTATTTGAACCCCGACCTAGGAAAACTAGACGATCTTGGTATCTATTCCACGTGTGGGTAAACACACAAGAGTATTAATAATACTAGGGGACCTGATGGTCTAGGGGTAAGGTGTCAGACTTCTGTGCTGGCGGCTGGGGTTCAATCCTCGGTCCCGACACAAATTTATCTGATTACCAAACCCTTCCTTCACCTCTGACAAGACATCTTGTGAATGTGAGGAATGCCAGGCCTCCACCGTGGTTCGGATTCCACGTTAAACTGTAGGTCCTTCATTTCATCTCACAATCACCCTACCATTACACATTAGCGTAAGTGCGTATAACCCGAACGGGTAGTAAGACGCGGTGCTAATAATAATAATAATA